>JBAMJV010004110.1:37500-109995 GCA_037951105.1 Echinarachnius parma | reverse complement strand
TTATTTTCCCCAAATGTGGGTGCCCCCAAAGTCAGGTCTTCGAGCCATCAAGACACTTTCAATGAGCGCATAATAAAACTTCCGGGCATGCCAAGGTGGGGCTTTTAGCTCTCTCCGTGGTCACTCTGGAAAAATTTTCAAATTTCGCCCCCCCCCCCCCCAATCGCAAAAACGGATCGACGCCCCTGTGGTACATTTAAAGAAACATCCATATGGTCATGATAACAGGGTATATTGGTATTTGCCTTATAGCCCCCCCCCCCCCCCCCCCCTTGCATCCGTTAGGTACTTGCAGATTTGTATCTGGTTGTTATACTGTATCACGTGTTAAGAATGTATTACTTTGTTATCTATGCGTATTCTGTACAACTATGAAAAATCAAATGGACTTCAAAATAACTTCAAGCCGAATTTATCTATGCTCATTTCGATGAATTGTTTCACAACTGAAGATAATCGAAATAGATGAAAAGCTGCCTAAAATGCAAAACAATAACATCACAATTTAATTTATTTTAATGAAATAAACAATCAACTACATTTTGTTTAAGTGGTTCAATTAAGAGTCACTCACTGTTGACTACACAAGGAAATACAGAAGCTGGAAAAGAGTTATTTATTCATTTATTTATTTTTATTCATTGTATTTATTTTGAACGCGTATGGCAGCAAACAAGCTGAATTACACGTGCTTAACAAGCAATTTAATAAAAACTAACAGTGTAATTCATATAAACACCAACCATAATTGTGAAATTTAAATTACATGTACAGTATATATATATGATTTCGAAAACCACGTAATACATTCAAATATTGAAAATTTCATTCTTACACTTGTCTAAATAATAATTTATTAAGTTTCACTTATGAAAGAATATGATTTATAATGCTGAATTCCAAAGTATGTAAGAAGAGAGATGAAGGTTAGTGCTGGACTTGGGAATATGTTGACAAAATAAATTGGGTGAGCACTTGCACGCATTGGAACAGGCAACTCGTATAATTATTATCAGCAACTGCTATCAACAATATGTTGTTACTAACGCGCTGATCGATAGACGTACTGTTATTAGGTTCAGGATTGGGTCAGTCTAGCTTCTAGCTTCTAGCTTCAGCACTTGACGTCACGAGAAAGTTTTGTTGGCCCAATTAGAGAAAGTCAAATTTAGATCCCACTGTAGCACGCAACGGTCCCATGGTGTAATGGTTAGCACTCGAGACTCTGATCTCGCGATCCGAGTTCAAATCTCGGTGGGACCTGACTTTTTACTTTCTCCTTTTAAACATGTTTGAACAACTCCATGGATTATCAAGGAAATGATACATACATATTATATAGATTATAGACTACAGTATTGATATGAAATTCTGCTCTAATATCTTCAAGTAGGCCCTTTATATGTAGTTCACTATAGTTCACTTTCGCAGTTCTTCGAAGACTGAACATGTGAATAGAGGACTCGGGATCGATTCATGGCGAAGCCAAATTTAGTTTGCTCATTTTAATGTTATTGTTTTTCAATAGTTAGGCCTACACAATAATTAGAAACAGTATGCTGTAACTAACGTTAGTTCGGTTCAGGATGGGGATCGAACTTGTAGCTTCATCTCTTGACGTAACTAAACAGTTCGTTGGCCCTAGACAAGGGTCCAAGTTACATCTCAACAGGGCAAGTAACGGTCCCATGGTGTAATGGTTAGCACTCGAGACTCTGAATCTCGCGATCCGAGTTCAAATCTCGGTGGGACCTATTTTTGTTATGATACTTTCCTTTGTCAGTCAATTTTTAATGATTATAATATGATAATGTATATTATACATTGTTTTGTTCATCCAATAAGGAGAAGAAGAAGAAGAAAGTGTGTTATGGTTATTGTATAATAGTTTTCCTTATTCTAAAAAATTAATTTGGACAAGCGCCATCTATTGCCCTTATCAGCTTTGTTTTGTATAACCTATTTAGGATCACATGAAAAATATAATAACGAGACTTACACAAGTGTGTATTTTTAAAATTTTTTATTGCGTGACATTGTAAAGCTATATAATTTGGTCATTTGAGTATGTTATGTGCCAGCCACTGGCACTGTAATAATCAAGCAATATTAGGAAATCTATTGGATAAAACGAAGAAGAAGAAGAAGAAGAAGAAGAAGAAGAAGAAGAAGAAGAAGAAGAAGAAGAAGAAGAAGAAGAAGAAGAAGAAGAAGAAGAAGAAGAGAGAAGAAGAAGAAGAAGAAAGAAGAGAAGAAGAAGAAGGAAGAAGAAGAAGAGAAGAAGAAGAAGAAGAAGAAGAAGAAGAAGAAGAAGAGAGAAGAAGAAGAAGAAGAAGAAGAAGAAGAAGAAGAAGAAGAAGAAGAAGAAGAAGAAGAAGAAGAAGAAGAAGAAGAAGAAGAAGAAGAAGAAGAAGAAGAAGAAGAAGAAGAAGAAGAAGAAGAAGAGAAGAAGTATTTGGACGAGCGCCCATCTATTGACCTTATCAGCTTCTGTCTTCGTATAACTATATATTTTTAGGTTCACATGAAAAATATATAATAACGGGACCCTGTCTTACACAAGTGTGTATTTTTTGCTAATTGCAAGAGGATATCCTGATCTTACGTCACACGTGACATACCAAAACTGGCAAAAATAAGTTGTAAAGCTACATATTTGGTAATTTGAGTATCTAATGTGCCAGCCACTGGCAATAACGGGCAATAATAGGAAATATATTTGGAATAGAACGAAATGTATAAAAACGTTATTCCAGTATCAAAATGGGTCTGCCAAGGAATAAAACCGATTTATCCGCAATCAGAACAATTCAATCATCCACTCTATCTTTTTTCCTAGTAGCCCCGTTCGGGCAAGTTAATTTTCAAGTACGGTCGGCCGAATAAGAAATTTACAAGCCCGAAACAAAATTCACAAAAGAAAAGCATTTATTAACCAAAAAATTCATTTTGAACGCAAGGTCACATTCTAATACTTGGTTAAGCTTTACCTAAAAAACAAACGCTCCCTTAGTTAAGATGAAATGAAATGAATTATCAGGAATAGTATTTTCACACATAAAGTGGTTAGTAAACTGACTTGCCCGATCAGATCGCCAAAGCTCTCTTTAATTAAATTGTACTGGCCCAGGGCAAGCGACCAGTCTGTCAAGTATAAGGGGGTGTTTTTTTTTTCAAGCCATCATCGGTGGTCAATATAATTCATACTATTATTGTTTAAATCTTAATCTTGCGTAACAATTTATATCCTAAATAAATTGCGATTTACTGATATAATTCTGTACATACAGTATTGACCCAATTTAGTGGCAACCGGCTTTCTATAGCATGCAGCCAGCCGGCGGAAAGTGGCCCCCAGAAGACAGTGATCCCTGCATAGAAAAAAAAACAATGTTATAGAACCCGTCTATAGCTGTCACCTGTCTACAGTCGCCAGTTTTATAGTTATGTCTTGATGATTTAGTCTTTATGATCACTAGACAGGTTTGACCGACAGTGTAACCTCTAAATCCTACTGGTGCTTGTTTGCTTTGTTACCAAAATCTCTCCAGCTATTATAATTTTTATTATATTATATAATTTTTTTTGTTTGTATAGCCTATATATAATTTTACTGAGTAATGTTACATATCATTGTTGCATGTGATAATAACTTCCTCAAAATATGAAGCCGTGATATAAGCATGTGACATAACACGTGACTAGTGGCGCATCTAGACCATGAGGGACATAAAATGCTTCTTATGGGGTGCACGGTGGGCGGGGGGTGGGCGCGGCTGCGGGCGGGGCAACGCTCGCTCTGTGTGTTTTGGCATTGTTTATCCTGTTATGTTTAATCTTTTGGTCAGTATTGGAACACTGTGCCCTGTCCCTCCCCACCTCAGTAGGCTACTACGCTCTTGAAAGGATGCAAAGTGTTGAGGGCACATTTTACTTTATGTTTCTTTGTTTTTTTCTACAAAAAATGTCCCCTTATGTTGCCTATTTTTTTCTTCAAATTATTGGGGAGGGGGGGGCGTCGGCCCCGGTGGCCCCCCGATGCCCCCCCCCCTGTCGCTACGCCACTGGTGCTACGAGCAGTTTTACGAGTATAGATCTACTTATTACGTGGAGTAAAGTAGAATCGAGGTTACTCGAAAACTGGGTTAGTACGAATATCGATTCGTAACCACCTGATGTCCCACGTGACTGCTTACATAAAACTTTCGCATTCGACGGCATTACACACACGTTATATTGCACGTACACCATGATTGTATTGTTATTAGAAACACGGTTGATCTATTTTTAATAAAACCCTTTGTCAACGCATATTTTGAGAGGAAACTTTGACCTTAGGCCTAAAAAACTACATACATAACATAACAAATATGGGAATTAAAGGTACCATTGAGTATTGGTATTTCCGAAGTGCCCCCGATATTTTTTTGTGAGATAATGAAAAACTGATGTCAAATTCGAAAGAACATACATTTTAATGACAGAATAAGACTTTATTTGATCAAAATCGGTTCAGAAACGGCTGAAATATCCATAAGTATATTTTTATTCAAAAGATTCTTCACCGGCAATCACCAGGGGATATTATTTTAGACTTTTTAGAAAAAAAAAAAAAATGCTTGGAATGATAACAGGGTTTTACTTAGTCGTTTGTAATTGTGTATACTTTCGAGCATGGTGAAATTATAACTATTACTTTGTACCGTAATGGTGCAGGTTTGGTTACTAAAGTTAAGTTTGACCAATACTCAACTATCCCTTTAATATCGTGGGCATTCATGCGATTGTACGTGCACTGCTGGCTAGCTTCAATGGCTTCATGATGTTGATATAACAAAGCATTACGAAAGCTCGCGATTGTTATTGTATATCATGCTTCCACTAACAAAGTTCTGTACTTTTTTTTACTAAAAGAGACGATTAACTTTAATCCAGCAAATTTTATCCTCGTGACAGGACTTGTGATTACGAACTTTATTTGCCGGTTTTTCCCCACATGCAAATGATTTTAATGTTTAAACAAAATAATTTGCTGCAACATTTCGCAATATCTAATTACAGGATATATTGCCTTTTATTTGTATTATTTGTTTGTTTACTAAAAGTGTAGTATGCGTGAGTATGTGTGTGTGTGTGTGCGTGTGTGTGTGTGGGTGTAGGCCTATGCGTGCGTGTGTGTGTTTGTGTTTGTTGTGTGTACCCGTGTATTGCGTTTTATTGTGTGTAATACATCATACGTGTGAGTGAGTGCAGACATTTTTCAGTCAAGAAAAAAAAAGGCGGCCACCTCTAATTTTTTGCCCTTGGGCAGATGGGCTTAAATGGGCTCTGCACCAAGGAGGTACCTCTGATCCTTGCTCTGACTGAAATTCATGGGCGTCGATACTTACGTAATACCCATTCATCAGGGGGGGATGGATGAATGGATCATCCCCCCCCTGATCAATGGGTATCAATGACAGATCGACGCCCGTGGACTGAATCGACCAAATTGAGTGGTTCTTAGTTCTTACTGGTTGCTTTTATCTTACTAGATATAGTAGAAGTATGAAACCAGCTTTGGTTTTTCGAATTCTCTCGCTGTTATTGAGAAATGTTTGATTATAATTTGAAGAAATAAAGCATCACATAAACTGTGTAGGCTACGAACTGACGGAAATTAGTTATTTGAAAAAAAAACAGCGATTTGTGTTTTTGCTTATTTCTCTGTCATATAATCTTTATGGAACTCATTTCACATCACTTCGTGGAAATACCGCCAGATCACAGAATTACACATTTTATCCAGTCCACCCTTTGTCCGTTTTTGCATTATGTCAGCATAGTGACTCAGTTTTTGCCCCTTTTGCGCGACAATTGCACGATTTTATTGTATTATGGGATTTGTGGAAGCATAAGTTATATCATCGCACTGAATTGATGTATGTTTCGTAACGAGAATGAGTGATACCGGTTTTGGTCAGTGACAGTGACAAACTTTTTCAATTAAACCTCTCTCATTCGGTACTTGTAAGATTTTGTAGGGATTCTGACAACATACATGTCCACTTTATATATTTTAGTAGAAGCACGAGGTGGAAGATCATCACCACTTTACAGAAACGTGTTAAGCAGCGGGATTTATTGTGATTTGACGCTGTCGGAGTATCCAGTTAGGAGCGAAGTGTAGTCCCACATATTAACAACGAGGTATGTACTGTATTGCTGCCACACAACAACTCTCAATCAATGGCAATTCTGAATTCAAATCATGTCACATGAAGACATTCATAATTCTTGTTTGCATTTGATCATAGTTGAAAAATTCCAGACGTGATCAGTGTTTGTCACCTTTAGATATCACGGGATCGCTGCAATAAATTGACTTGTGTTGCTTGCCAGAGTCTGAGAGTTTGAAAATTAAATTTTTATTTTGACTTATTTCCTTTTCAATGTTGTTTTTTTCCTGTTGAAGAAGCAAATTTGGATAAACAACTCATCTCTTCTACTTCTTGATAGAGTCTAACGTGTATTGTGTCGGTAAAGGACTGAAGTAGTTTCCAACTCTGAAACGTGACATACAAAACTCAAAAGCTGATGGCGAAGTGAACGATACATTTGACAAGGAACACTGCAAGTGTGTGATCAATTGAATTGGATTTTTAAATCTTTTATACAGCAAATTGGTCTTAATATTCATTGAAGATATTACCTGATTACTGGATATCATAATGATCTATGTCACAGCTTCTCTATTAAATGTGTTTCATCACAATTCAGTAGCATTTGTCTCTGGTAAAATGAGCGAAAATATGCTGTTCGTTTAGTTACAAGGCAGCTAAAAATGGAACTTGTTGATTTAGCGAAAGAGGCATTTAAACGGTCCAATTTTGAACTTGCAACTGACCTCTTTGATCGCCTTCTCAGGCAGAGTGGACAGAACGTTGACTTTTTACTCATGAAGGGAGCATCATTGGCCAACATGGGGAGGCTGAATCAAGCCCTCAACACGTACTCCCATGCCTTCCGGCTGGGAGACATTAGCTCGGACCAGCTCCTTGGATTTGTGGATGCTCTCGTGAAATATTTGAGTCAGTCTGAGAGGAGAGACAACAAGACATTGGGACTCTTTTCATGCCCGGCGTGTCGCGGACTTCTATCGAAACCCACCACCCTCATATGTGGGCACACCTTTTGCCAAAGTTGTTTGGACCACCAATCGAAACGTTCATGTATAGTTTGCCTGTTTCCGTACAGTGCTCATGGTGGAAAGTGTAAAAAAATGCATTTGAATGTAACTGTCGGTGAACTTATTCTCAAGTATTTTCCAAATGAAGTGAAAGCGCAAGAGGTGAAGGCAGAAGGCAACCAGTTATTCAAGCAAGGGAAACGGCAAGAAGCCGTTGAGAGGTACACAGAGGCGATAAGTATGGGTAAGTCAATTCTTGTATGACTTTTGAATATTTCCATTATTTATCCTTAAAATATACATTTTGTAGACCTGTCCAGAAATGTACATTCAAATGTTACAATGCAACTTTTTTAGTTTAAATCTATTTTAAGAAAAGAAGAAAAAAACAATACATTCAACTATTCTCTAACTAGACTTTGGATTTTTTGTATTGAAATGTTACAATTTTATTTTTGTACTCTTCACTAGTTAAAGTGATCCATTAATGATTAACTTTGTGCAATTTCAACCAAAACTACTTGGAGCTTTCCCACTCTTCTTGCACCTTGTTGTTTGGCTTAATATGGTAACAGAAGAATGAAATGGGTTTTGAAAATTTGAATTGTCAAATGTCTCCATAATGATGGATATATTTAAGATTGAATTTTAGAGTAATTATTGACGGCTTCCGGCCATAGTCAAGAGTTTCTGAATTCAGATACTCAATTTGTCCATAGACAGTATCTGAATTTGGATACTTCACGGGAATGGTCGGGATCAAATCAGACATTGATTTTCTCTGTTTTCACAAGGTTAACTTTAAATTCTTTTTCTATGAAATTCTCACATATCATTCTCAAGATTCTTACAATGAAATTGGTATATTGATTGATTGAAGTCTGAAACATTACTTTTGAGGAAAAATATATAAAATTAATGGATCACAGTTTAAGAAGAACGTTTGTATGAGACATACATTAATATTTATCATTCGGGCATATTTGTTTACCAACTTTACCTACATACAATGTATGTAAGTATGCTAGATACAAAATCTGAATGATTGTTACATGTCTTAAATACAAACTTTCTTCTTGAAGTGTCAATATATTTGAAATGATTTAATAAATGATACAACATTTTTAAGTATGCTTATTTCATTTACATTTTATGTCACTCTTTTTTTTCTTGAGAGTGCAATCAATTGAAAGTTCTTTTACTTCTTCAATAGGTACTCAGAAATAATAACATTTCTTGATAAATTGATTAAATTCATTTAAAATTTTGTCTACCTGGTATAATACAATTTACAGGATTTAATTTCAGCTGTTGTGCCCTTTCAAGTTGACATTTGTGGGCAACATTGATGCTTAAAAGTTAGATCCTAGTCCCTTCCCTCAATCAACCATTGTTGGGGTTCTAGTAGACCAATACATAGAGTAGTTTTAGGGCCTCTACATGTAACTCTAAGTCAGTAAGTCTAAAGGGCTGAGTGCTGGCAGGTATAATAACCCTAGTACAGTAAATGTAAAATCGGCACTGAAAAAGACAGATTTATTGGTCTCTGAGGGTTGTTCATGATTTTGCCACTGACCTAGACTTTCTACACTGTGTGCACAAAGTGTACAATGTACATCAAACAGTCATCAATATACACAGACCCAAAGAGAGGGAACCATGTTCAGGATGAGACCATATTGTGATGAAGAGATATAAAATGTTGTTGTATTAAATACTCATATTGTATGCCTTAGACTCTTAAGGAGGAGAGGGGAGGATGAGGGAGAGGGGTGGAGGAAAACAAGAGAGAGGGGGGGGGGGGGAAGAAGAAGAGGAGGGAGATGATGAGGAGGATGAATAGGAGAAGGGTAAGCCGTAAGGGAGAGAGGGAAATGGGAAGTAAAGGAGGAGGGAAAACAAAAATTGGTTTCCGAATATTCTATTCAGACACAAATGTGCAGATTGATTTGTGAGTGTCCAATGACCAGTGTTATAATATCATTGTTAAAGGGGTAGTTTAGTTTTGGTAGAGAGGGCGCTGCACATCACAATTTTTTTGTGAGGTAATGAAAAACTGAGTGTCGAATTTGAGAGAACATGCAATTTTAATGGCAGAATAAACTTTATTTGGTCAAAATCGACCCAGAAACGGCTGAAATATCAATAAAATATATCTGATCTTATAATTATTTGGGGCCCAAATAATTAGATGATTTTTTCAAAAAATTAAAAAAATGCTTGCACTTTTTCAAAAATTTTCAAAAGCATTTTTTAAATAGTTGTTGATGATCTCTCTATTTAATCATTATTTCAATAAAACATCACATACATAATTTTGTATGAAAAATGGTTGAAACCGATGCCTTTTTAGAAAGCGCCCTCTTGTGTTTTAATGGCTCTTTTTTTTAATGATAACAGGCTTTTTACTTAGTCGTTTGTAATTTTGTGTACTTTTCGAGCATGGTGGAGTTATAAATATTAGTTTATACTGTTACTGTCCAGGTTTTGGTTACTAAAGTTCAGCCTTACCAAAACTGTACTACCCCTTTAAGCACTTAAAGATGACATAAATCATATTAGGCGCTATATAAATAAATTATTATTATTAATACAGTATTATTTTTGGTGGTCCTAGGCTTCTGGGCCAGTGCAGATTTGGAGCCCTGGCTCAAGGTACATTCACATTTTGCCCTGATTGCCTGCTTAGGCAAGTAATATTAATACTTTTTGATTAAATACATTTGGTCATCTGAACTCAGTCAGATTCGTCCCCAAACAAATCAGAAAAGCATTTAAAGGAGTAGTACAGTTTTGGTAAAGCTTTAGTAACCAAACCTGGACAGTAACATTATAAAATAATATTTATAACTCCACCATGCTCGAAAGGTATACAAAATTACAAACGACTAAGTAAAAAGTCCGTTATCATTAAAAAAGAGCCATTACAATGTTCACAAGAGGGCGCTTTCTAAAAAGGCATTGGTTTCAACCATTTTTCAATTTTGTGATGTGCAGCGCCCTCTCTACCAAAGCTAAACTACCCTTTAAAAGTAAATAATGAATTTGCTTGCCAAATCAGACAAGTAAAAATCTAAAATTTAACAATAATTTAGAACATTGTAGTAACCTGTCAAAGCTAATAAAGGGCTCGACACTAGCACTTGCCCTGTTGCTCAGGGCAAGTAAAAATTGATGTAGGGCAAGTAAAATTTCATAAATGGTCTAATTTAGTTGCCCGATTGGGCAACAGGATTACTAACATAAATTCTGTTCAACTACAAGACTAAATTTTATTTCTTTGCATTTCTAATCTCATCTATAAACAAGACAGAAATTAAGCAAGCAGATTGAACTACCTAGCACAATTAAATGTTCTCTTTTTTTCACACAGCATTGTTTTTAGAGCCTCTAGAGGGCAAGTACATTTCTGTTCGGGCAAGTAAAATGTGAAAATTCATGATTTTAATTGCCTAAAGGGGCAAGTAGAAATAAAAGTTAGTGTGGAGGCTTGGCTAATTATCGGTTGCCCTGGGCCAGTGGATCAGTGCTTACAAGTTTAGAACCAAGAAATTTACCATCATGATCAATGTATAATAATACAACATGTATTGGTCATGGTACCAACTAAATTAGTTGAAAGTTCCAAAAGGCAATCACCCAAGAGGGTCTGTTTTATAGACTACTAAGCCCAATGACCTACATTTTTATTTTATGCAATGGCAAGGACCAGTTTTATGCGACAGCCAATTTCTGCACAATGCATTTTAGTATCATGAATAGGCACTGTGGTTACATGTACAGTTACATATAGGCCTTCGCACTTCATTGCACTGTACATATGCTTGTGTGTGTGTGTGTGTGTGTGTGTGTGTATTATGTACAAAGTGTGTATGGGTGCATGCATGTGTGCGTGTAGATGACAAATTATGTTTACTCCTCCAAAAAAATTACGCATTTCAAGTTTGAGCGTTGATATCTCTCTTGTCCTTATATTACCTTACATGCAATTCAAATCAGTAAAAGGCATGTTTATTCCCCTTAACATTAATGCCCATTTGTACTGGTTATGCACTTATGGAATGTGCATTACTCATGAACATTAGGCTTTAGGTCAAGATTGAAATGTTGCAAAATGTATTGTTATTGTGTAACTGCCTCAGGCTCAACACCATTTATAACACAGCTCATCTCCAAACAAAAGGAGAATTTTCGGTTATACAAGCGCCATTTTGTGCACAAGGATTCCTTTCAACCCTCTGAACGATATTATGAACGTATTTCGCAACATGTCACTTTTGAAATGGCTCCATATTCAGGTCTACTGCACATGCCATAACTACATAATCATTACAAATGTGACCTTACACCACAAAACGACCGTTATGTCGCTGTGGTAGTTTCTCTTTTATTAGCTAAAATAGTCAAATTTTGTTCAAAATATGAGATTTAGGATTTTGATATTTCCTAAATAAGCATATCTTAATCTTCCTTCTGGGAAATTTTGAGCGTCGGAAATCATGTTTAAATATTTATTTTTCATTTAATAAATGTGATCTTATAACAGCGCTTGAATAGACACACATTTTTTAAGCGGCCCATTTCTCCCTTATTTTAAAAATGCTTCAGCCATATCCCATATCTTTGGCATCCATTTTGAAAGGGTTTGCTTAGTCCAAATATGACAAATTATATACCATTTTAAAGGTAATGACTTCTATTTTAATGTTATATGAAAATCAGCAAAATCATTTTTCCCGACTTATTGGTCGTTTTGTGGTGTAAGGTCACAAATGAGGCATCAATGTAGACTAAAGGGGAATAAACAGGCTTGTCAATAGAGTGGTGAAGTGTGATGTCATAAATGATGTCATAAACATTTTTTTTAGAATTTTCAAATTTGGACTTCATTTTCAGAAAGAGCATAACAAATAATGTCCAAATACCGAAAATCATAGGAAGAGGTTTCGTATTGGCTGAGATATGCCCATCCGAATGATTTTGTTTGTCAATAGGCAATAGTGTTATATTGCACTGGTTCATAAATTTATGAACCAGTGCACTATAACACTGATTGCCCATTGAAGTAAAATTCATTCGGATGGGCATATATCAGCCAATACGTAACCTATACCTTTTATTTTCAGTATTTGGACATTATTTGTTATGCTCTTTCTGAAAATGAGGTCCAAATTTGAAAATTCTAAAAAAGTGTTTTTATGACGTCATGGCTTCTGTACTCTACTGTACTATGTTACAACAATTCAAGAGGGATTATTTGATAACGAAATAGATAATAACAATCAAACTTGAATATTACATTTTTTATTAGGGTATACTGTTGTCTGTAATACAAATTCAAAAGATGAACAGAGCATTAATAAATATATTTTCTTCTGTCTGTTTTTGTTGTTGCCTGAATCCAGCTCCGGGGGCCATCTTTGCCTGAGCAATCGAGCGCACACCCCGATCACGGATGGGAACTTTGTAGATCCTCTCAAAGATGCGCCACTGATGTAAAAAATCGTAAAATTGCGATGCACCCTATTTGTAGAAAATGTCACATTGGGATGCAAACCTGATGTGTCATACAATATTGCATTTAACAATAATATATTTCTTTGTAATGATTCTAGCTTCTGGAGACCATCTTTGTCTGAGCAATCGAGCACACGCCCTGATCACGGAGGGGAACTTTGTAGATGCCCTCAAAGATGCCACCACTGATGTAAAAAATCTTAAAATCGTGATGCAGCCCTGTTGTAGAAAATGTTACATCGGGATGCAACCCTGATGTGTCATACAATATTGCATTTAACAATAATATATTTCTTTGTAATGATTCTAGCTCCTGGAGACCATCTTTGTCTGAGCAATCGAGCACACGCCCTGATCACGGAGGGGAACTTTGTAGATGCCCTCAAAGATGCCACCACTGATGTAAAAAATCTTAAAATCGTGATGCACCCTATTTGTAGAAAACGTTACATTGGGATGCAACCCTGATGTGTCATACAATATTGCATTTAACAATAATATATTTCTTTTTAATGATTCCAGCTCCTGGAGACCATCTTTGTCTGAGCAATCGAGTGCATGCCCTGATCACGGAGGGGAACTTTGTAGATGCCCTCAAAGATGCCACCAAGGTCTGTCAGATGAGGCCAGACTGGGCAAAGGTTAGAAACACAACAATTGTTGGATAAGTGAATGACATAAATAGCAGTTTTATCATAATTATCTAAGATGCTTCTGTATCTTTATACAAATCACGGAGGAGATGCCCTCAAAGATGCCACCAGAAGGCCTGCCAGATGAGGCCAGACTGGGCAGGAATACAAACAATTATATTAAAATTAAAACAATTCAGAATATCCCAATTGTCAGAAGCTCTTACATGTAGATTTCCTAGTTCCTACCAAGTGGAACTTCCTTCCATTCTCTGCAGTTGAATCTATATGGGGATAAATCTATTTAAATGTAAACTGATCTAAAGAACTGGATCAAGTAGATTAAATGGCAAAATACTTGGGGGTTACAGGGTTAAAGGAAAATAAGGATATATGCTATTTCCAGCAGGGTTAAGAAACTGTTTTAATTTAACCCAGCTCTCAGAGGGTTAAAAGTGAATAAGTTTATTTGGTTATTTCCTTGCCAGGATAGGAAATTGTTGTAATTTAACTTGGCACTCAGAGGGGAAAACGTGAATAAGTTGCAGGGTTAGTTAATTATTGTAATTTAATTTTGCAACTGAGATCATGGTAAAGGTGAAGAAGTTTATGTTGATGTATTTCCTTGCAGTCGTTCTACCAGAAAGATTTAAGATAATGTTCAATTTACAAGCTTATTTGAATCAAAGGTGAATTAATTTGATTTTGATATTTGCTTGCAGGGGTTCTACCGGAAAGGTTCAGCGCTGCTTGGTCTGAACAGACACATGGAGGCTATGCACGCCCTCCTCAGCTGCCTCACTCTCGATCCGTCCATCCACTCCGCCAAGATGTCTCTGACCAAGGTAACAATCAAATTGTACTTGTTTACTTGCCCGCTTACTTCTAGATGAGATTTAAACCTCGGGAATTAACATTATTCTCTCATAGTTGACCAACAATTTAGTTGCCCGATCAGGCAACCAAACTAGGCCATTTTTGAAAATTTACTTGCCCAACATCAATTTTTTACTTGCCCCGGGCAACAGGGCAAGTGCTAGTTTCGAGCCCTGTATAAAGCCTTAAAACAGGGTTTCTAAAGTGTCGTATCAGACTTATTATCCTTGGTCATCAGGTACATACAGTTCAATTTGTGCACCATCTTAACTCCCCTGGGAGCATACTGTAACAATAAGAAGTAAGAAGTAATTTGTAAAAATTCCTTTTCTCTGATTATGGCAGGTTCTCCACGTATTGCTGCAACCCATCGACACCTGCAGCGTGAAGGTCAACGAACTTAAGCATATCCTTCCCCAGCATGATCTGACCCTTGACCCCATGGACACGAGCAGGATGGTCAACGTGGCGCTTGACCAGTGGATCGGTATCGGGGCGGGGGACCAGCAGTCAGATGGAGAGGATGTGGAGGAGGAGGAGGATGAGATGATGATCGATGGTTCCACCAAGGTGAGAGGAGGGTTTATAAAGCCAAACAGCAGTTTTCAAAATTTGTAAAGTAAAATCCCAGGAGCAAATATTAAACACTCCCCAAAACTTCTCTTCAAAATATCACTCCCTATATTGATCAAAATTGTGATTATAAATAAGGCCAGGTATTGTTTCATGAATGCTGTATGCTTGCCAATTTAATCATGTAGTTGCCCTATAATGTCACCAAAATATGACTTCAATCAAATATTTATTATGGCCTGCAATATAGATTGGAGCCATAGGCCAGCAGGCCAGCATTTATGTGGAGTCCAAAAGGCTGCTGTTATAAAAGAAAAACAAACCAACCAATCTTCTGCTGTCTGTATTCAGTAGATTTTTATCTTGTTTTGGACAAAGTATAAGATAAGATTTTTTTAATGGCACAAACTAGTTCCCTAACAAATGAAATGAAATGGATTTATTGTCAATAATAATCAGTTCAATATTTACAATTTACAATATATATATAATCATAGTACAGATTAATGTTATATTAAAGGAGAAGTTTCCCCACCTACAATTTACTTTTGATTATGTTCTCTACACATTAAAACATAATTTCATGCAAATAATGTTCAACGTTTGCCCTCTGAGCAAAGGATGGGCATCATTCAATCGCTGTATGGGCTAACCCCATTCATCGCGTACAGCATGGAGGCTGCCAGTAGATATTGTAATTTCAAGAAAACATATTGTTTAATGAGATTCAGAAGGATATTTGTCTAAATGACATTGACCCGTACTGGAGCATGTCAGAAAATTTAAGAAAATAAAAAGCGTCTGAGTGCTAAAAGTGCTAAAAGCTAAACCATGTCAGTTCAGAACATTGCCTTGAACAAATTCATCAAAACACAATTTTTTTCCCTTGTAGGTGAGCCGAACTACCAGCAAAATTCTTGACCGGAGAAAATTCTGCCAAGTCGAACAAAGATACACCAAGAAGAGACTGCCTAGCCAGAGTGATGGTAAGACCAACATGTTACTTGATAGTATTTATTTTTCGGGGGCTACTTTTCAAGCTTGCCTGTATGAAAATAACACTCTAAAATTTGTTTTGCATTGCACTCTATGCAAAAGTTACGGGGGCTCTTTTATGATTTTCGGGGGCTCTTTTTAGCATTTCCGGGGGCGAATTCGCCCAGAGTACCCGTGTATTTTTTCACTGACATACGGTTGACCCATAAAGGGATGAAGTTACTTTGTTAACATGTGCAAAAAGTGATGAATAGTTGATAAAATGTGTAATGTTTTGATTTCATATGTCCACTGAGTAATGTGTGAAAATTTCACATTAAAGGGCAATGAAACCCAAGCAAAATGTTGCTTTCATAGTCTTGAAGAGATTAAGAAGAATAATCTCTGAAAGTTAGAGCATAATCGGGTAAGAAACAAGAAAACTACGGCTCTTTGAAGATGTCCATTTATTCCTATGGGGAACTCAAATTGGCAACGCACTCTGATAAGTGTGTGGACAACTCCCCATATGTTTTGTACACAAATATTCCCATTTTTACAGTTTTCTTCATAGTCACATTTTTCCATTCCCCCGACTCATGATATTTTATGTATAAAAAAGCATTCTACAAAACATATGTTGAACTCGAACAAAGGGTAAACATAAATTTTGAGAAAATTGAACAAAACTGAAATTTTGTGTACAAAATGTATGGGGAGTTGTCCACAACTTTGCCAGAGTGCGTTGCCAATTTGAGTCACTCGATGAAATACATGGCTCTTTTCAAAGAGCCATATTTTTCTTATTTCTTGACCGATTGTGCTCAAATTTTCAGAAACTATTCATTATAGTATGTGTCTTATAGTGCATACAACAATTTGTCTGGATTTCATTGTCCTTTAAATGGATGTTATATGGCTGAGAAATCAGCGAAAATGCAAAGGGCATACCAGGTTCATGTAGGCAATGGGTTAAATCATGTTAACTAAATTGCAATAAATATAACATGTGAAATGTGGACTAGACTACACGTTGCATACATGTGCTTGTGGGTTCCTTTTTAGTCCGAATGTAAGAGTAATTAAAAAGATCAAAATAAAATACCAGTCTTTTTCAAGAAGATAGATCAAGTGAGCTAGAAAAAATAGGGAGGTCACACAGAGATAGCTGGAATGAGCATCCTGGGACCTAATTACTGACTGTGGTATGCCCAGGGGCTGCGGGTACGTGTATGTCTGCGTGATTATGCAACATATCAGGGGAAAATTTACACAATTTTCCCAATGTTAATGTGTTATACATGTATGACATCTTCCCTAATATTGTTGTGTCATATGACATAATGTTCCTTGCTTCATATGACAATGTTCACAACTTTGATGTGTTAGATAACATCTTCTCTAATATTGTTGTGTCATTTGACCTAATATTCCCCAAATTGTTTATGTCATGTGACCTCCAGAGTACCTGCAGTCTGCCCTCCACCTGTCTGAGGATCAGACCCCCACCCTGGGGTCGCTAGGCAACAGCAAACGCTTCAAGAAGAACCCCCTCAGCCCCATCAAGGCAGAGTCGCTGGAGAAGGAGGGTAAGAAATACATTTCTTCTAAATTAAAGGGATAGTTGAGTTTTGGTAGAGAGGGCGCTAGACTACTTATTTTTTTCGTGAGGTAATGAAAAACTGAGTGTAAAATTTGAAAGAGCATAATATTTAAATAATAAAATCATCTTTGTTTGATCAAAATCGGTTCAGAGACGGCTGAAATATCCATAAATATAACAATTTGTAATAAAGCTGGGGCCCCAGGTTTATTAGGAAATTTTGAACCAGCCGTTAAAAATTCAAAAAAATGCTTCGTCTTTTCAAAAAGTTACAAAATAGGTATTTAAATAGTTGTTGGTTATTTCTCTATCTAATCACTATTTCAACAAAACATCACATGCACAATATTTTATTCAAAATGGTTGAAACTGATGAGTGTTTAGAGAGCGCCCTCTTATGTTTTAATGGCTCTTTTTGAATGATAACATGATCTTTACTACTTCATTTGTAATTTTGTGTTCCTTTCTAGTTATAACTATTAGTTTGTAATGTAATGATGCAGGCTTTGGTTACTAAAATTCAGTTTCACCAAAACTGTACTCTCCTTACCAGAACTCAACTATCCCTTTAAAGAGACTAGTAACATTTTCCAAATCCTCAAAATCCAATTGGAATTCTAGCGGTTCCCTCATGCTTTGTTGTATTCGTATTAACAATAAAAACATGGGACAGATTTCGGTTTTTCAAATTTCCCTTTCGTTAAAAAGATATTTACGATTGAAGTGTTTAGATGTTAAATTATCCACTGGACCGCAAAAAACGTGTACAAAGTGAGTGCAATGAGTAAGTGAATATCACTTTATGCACATGTCAGCAAAGTTACTAGATCCCTTTAACTAAAGTATGTAAAATATGAATAATTATTATCAATAGATACATCACTGTTTATAATTAGCACAGGCCCTTGAAGCTGGAGAATAAGTAGGGGGGAAATGTGATATATAATCTGTAATTATACTGCATAAAATATGATTAATTAATTGATCAAAAGATACATCAATGCTAAACATAAGCACATGCCCATCAAGCTTTAGACCTTATTTGCCAAAGTATCTATACATGTTTGTAAATGTATATAAATGTTATGCTAATTAATGCATTGATCTATTCATTTTATAATTCATATCATGTATTGTAGGGTAAGAATTAAACTAAAGTACCTATGTAAAATATGAGTAATTATTTGATCAAATAGATACATCAATGCTAAAATATTAGCACAGGCCCATCAAGCTTTATACGTTAGTTATTACTTATTTTCCAATGTATCTATTTGTTTGTAAACATTTATTATATGCTAATTAATGCAATACATATCTATTCATTTTTATAATTCATATCACATAGTGTTCAACCCCGGGCCAGGCTATAAGGTTCCAGTGGATATGATCAAGAAGGAGGATTATGAGTGCAGCCTGTGTTTGAGGTAAGTTTCTTTGTTTATTTGTTTGCTTGTTTGTTTGTTTGTTTATTGATTTGTTTTGTTATCTGTTCATTCCAATTCAAATTACAATAAAGTAAAATGCAATATACAACACAAAAACAAGTCAAGAATTATTTAGAAAGAAATATATACACAAGAATCACTCTACCTTAAAATTACACATCAAAACATGCAGCAAATACCATTCATTATCTTGCAATATGTTGCTTGCATAGTTAAAGTCAGATGTAGTATGAAAAACATCTGGGCCCTGTAACATAAAGATTCACGATTAATCTTACGATCAATCAATTGATCATACAATTAATCGTACGACCAATTAATTGATTGTACGATCGATTTATCAATCGTACGATTTATCGTGAATCTTTGTTACGGGGCCCTGTATTTGATATTTCTTAGTTGTCTAGTATACATTAACCTATTCCGTACAAGAGTTTGCAACCGCTATATGGTCAATACAGGGTCCACTAGGTTCCCACAGGCAATAGGCTAACAAAACATCCCATTAAATGATGTTGATTCATTTCAAGATGCTTCAATAAACTGGCTAATACTTGACATAACATGAAACCATTTATTAAGGTTATCCTATTGATAGTCTCATTGAAAGGTTTCATTCAGCCGTGTCTGACATACCCTGTCTTCATGAGCATGTGTGCATCCATGTGCTTATCTCATAAAGTAGTTTTCTTTGATCCAGCGAAGAAGAAAAAAAACACTCGGGTTCTCAGGTTGTTTTAGCCCCCCAAATACCCAAAAGAGCCCCCTTAAATTTGCACAGCAATGCAATGCAACACAAATTTTAGAGTGCTATTTTCAGGCAGGCGAGCTTGAAAAGTAGCCCCCCCCCCCCCCCCCACACACACAAAAAAAATATTAAACTGAGCGCCAAAAGAAACTTATCACTTCTTCAGAGCGGCACTCACTAAAATCCATAGACACAGATAAGTTATCATTCTCCTTATGAAGCATATCTGAAAAATTAAAAGGTTGCTTTTGCCAAAAAAGAGAAAAATGCGATGGAATCGTTACAGATCACTTTTCAAAATTCGCAGAATCTGCTTGCTGCGAACCTCCACGAAAGGTGGTCTATTTAGAACTTTCAATAGCTATTCATTCAACTTCAAAGGCGGGTTATGTAACCACCAGACTGGCTATTGTCCGTACCGAGCTCCGTGCCCGGAAGGCGAGCAGTTTCTGTAATTTTTGAAAAATGACCTGTACGATTCCATCAAATTTTTCTCTTTTTTTGGCAAAAGCAACCTTTTACTTTTTCAGGTATGCTTCATAAGGAGACTGATAACTTATCTGTGTCTAAATCTGATTCAATTTGATGCTATGGATTTTAGTGAGCGCCGCTCTGAAGAAGTGATAAGTTTCTTTTGGCGCTCGTTTAGATACATTTTGTTTTCAAACCATTGATAGCAATAATCTATGATAAATACATGAATAACAAAAACACTTTTTTTCATTATGAAAACTCCAATGATATAACGCCACAATAAATTACAAAGAAGACAAAACACTCTTTTTAACCTAATCAGGCCAAGTTATTTTGGCAATAAACACAAATACAGGAAAACATAGACACAAGAAAACTCATTTTAAATCAAAGGTACAAAATTAAAAAAACATGCATTACAAATAACACCTTTTTCAAAACAATAAATGAATACTCTGCAATAAACACAGGTAAATGTCAAACACTCAAAAACAAAACCCTCATTTTAAAGCTAAGCTACAATATGCAAATAACACCAATGACAAAATACTTGATGCAAGAGACACAAGCATAATAGACTTGGGAACACTTAAAAACATGTGTTATGAATGCAGGACCCAACACGTGGCAGTTCATGCAGTCTATATCACTATTACGTCTGCACTCTAGGTCTTCCGTATTCAAATGGTTTCTTGTCTGCCCTGACATACAGTACATGTAACTTTCTAGTTCAAAACATAATGTCGAACATGGAGAAAATAATGAAGTTGATTAAGAAAAAAAATATGTTTATGATTTATCTCCCTATAGAATTTGCGATGCGATGTGAACACTTCAATCATAAATGTTTTATAACAAAAGCAAAATTTTGAAAACTGAGCGCTGATCCATGTTTCTATTGGTAATACAAATGCAATGAGGTATGTGAGAACCGCTAGAGTTCTAAGTAAGTACTGTGGATTCTGAGCGCCAATGTTTTTTCGCTGTCTATAAAAAAACATTTTTTTTTGGGGGGGGGGGTCGGTTTCCTGTGTGTGAAGGCTCAAGTTATTGATGTTTATTTCTTAACACATCGCACATGTAACCTTTGTTATTTATAGCAGGTTGTTACATCATCCTACCACTGCTCCAGTTAGAGACATTGTTTTTTGTTTTTTAAATGAATGTTTACTGTTTGACTCATGAGTGACACATGTAATCTTTATTGTTGTGCGCTGCTATATTGTTTTTCACTGTCTATGAATTTTTATTTTTACTCATCACTTGTTTACTCTTTGTTTGTTGCAGGCTGTTACATCAATCCTGTCCCATATGAGCTATTATTATTATGATTATGATTATGATTATGATTATGATTATTATTATTATTATTGTTATTATTGTTATTATTGTTATCGTTATCGTTATCCTTATCCTTATCCTTATCGTTATCGTTATCATTATCAGTATCAGTATTATCAGTATCAGTATTATCATTATCATTATAATTATTATCATTATCATTATCATTATTATTATTATGATTAATTCTCATTATCATTACTCTTTGTTGTTTACTACAGGCTGTTGCATCAACCCACCACCACGCCATGCGGCCACACATTCTGCAGAGGTTGTTTGGATCGTTGCCTTGACTACAGCCAGGCGTGTCCGCTCTGCAAGCAATCTCTAACAGAGGTATGGATACTTCCAGACATTTTCAAACTAACATTGCTAATAGAAGGCAATTAGACATAAAAAACAACATCAAATGACATGTCATGTAGATATAATTAATTAATTATTATTAAACGGTGTACCGTAAGGGTGGTCTCAAAGTTACTGAGTCTACAGAGTATGAGCATAAAAACCAAAATCAAATTGTGTTCAATAAGTTGATATCAATGGAGCTACCATATCACTGAAGCCCTTATACAAAGCTGTAAATTGAATTTTCCCCTTGTTGGCCCTGATGGAAAAGTAAATTTAAGACATTGCAAGTTTTGGTGTTCCAGAACAAAGGGAATCTTTACAAAAAACACAAACAAATTGTTGAGCAAGTAAAATTTGGATTAAGAGATTTTGGTGGCCCGAACCCATTTTGATTGGATCGTAGCCAGAGCTAATTTTGAGTCATGTGTAAGAGTTCTCATCTGTTATTTTTCTTTCCTCCACTACAGTACCAGGCGAACCAGAAGAAGAGCGTGACCATGCTTCTGCAGGAGCTGATGGAGATGTATCTACCCTCGGAGCTCAAGGAGAGGCAAGTCATCCACAGGAAGGAGCTGGAGCAGGTTGCTAGGTGAGAATCCTTAGGAGGATGATGGAGATGATGATGATAATGATGTTGATGGTGGTGGTGATAGTGATGAAGATGAAGATGATATTAATGACAATGATGATAACAGTGGCTTTGGTAGAGTTGGTGGTGGTGGTGGTGGTGGTGGTGGTGGTGGTGGTGATGATGATGATGATGATGATGATGATGATGATGATGATGATGATGATGATGATGATGGTGATGGTGATAATGATGATAGTGGTTGTGGTTTTGGTGATGATGTTGATGATTATGATGACGATAATGGTGGTGGTAGTGGTGGCTGTGGTGATGATGGAGAGGATGTAGTGAAAGTGGTTGTGATTAAACTGATAGTTCTCGTGATGATGGCAGTGAAAAAGATAATGATGATATGATCATGACAATTCTACTAGTTTATTGCATCTACCAATCACAATTCATTATTACTTAATGTGAAGGATCTTCTTAATGCCCATGATCCGCTTGGAAGGAATGCTCCCCAGTGAGTGGAGATGGTGCACACAATGTGTGCTGGTTTGCATTGTATCCTATGACCTGGTAATAATAGTGTAAAGCGCTTTAATGCAGATGACATTGTATCATATTAGGCGCTACATAAATCCAACCTTTTATTGGTAGTACTATTATTTGATTTACTACTATTTTTTTTTTTTCCACAAACAGCCATGCATACCAAGATGGTGGGGAGATTCCCGTCTTCGTCTGCACCATCGCCTTTCCCACTATCCCGTGCCCTCTGCACGTCTTCGAGCCGCGCTATCGTCTGATGGTGCGACAGGTTATCGAGTCTGGTGCCCGTCAGTTTGGCATGTGCGCATCAGATGAAGATAATGAGTAAGTTACATTCTCTTCTATTTCACAAATTACATTTTATTCTTTGATAATTGATGTTTGACATATGTGGCTTACATGTTAAAAATAAGTATGTGGTAGCTCAAATTTGACTCTCACATTATTGCTATGTTATTTCCTGTAAATATGCTCTTAATATGTTACAATTTTAAGATTGGAAGCCACATATTATTTTTCCTCCCTCAAAATAATAATTGTACAGCTGTATGTGTTTTTAAACTATTCTCTTAGTAATGATGTTCAAATCCACATATTTTTACCTCTACTTCCAAATTATTTATCACTGTAACATGTGTTTTTTAAATATTTTTATGGAGATTCTCCTAGTATAGAAGCATAATGAAGATCACCTCCACATATACTGCTTCCATTTCCAAACTATTTATCGCTATATCTGTTTTAATTTTTTTCTGTGAAGATTGTCTTCTCCGAGTATGGAAGCATAATTCAGATCAAATCCACACATTTTTGCATCCTCCGAAAAACTACTTTTAAAAATATATATGTAAACTGTATTTTTGAAATTCTTTTCTGTGAAGGTTCTCCGAGTATGGATGTATGCTTGAGATCAACCAGCACGAGTACCTGCCCGATGGGAGGTGCATTCTGGGAACTGTGGGAGGTCGTCGATTCCGAGTCTTGGAGCGTGGGATGAGGAACGGTTATAACACGGCCAAAGTGGAGTTTATCAGAGACAGCATTGCAGAAGGTGGGTCAAAATATTGATAAATTGTTGGTATTAAGCCTGTGAGTCTCAGTATTTGCTTGTGATAGAATAAGACATGTATTGATTGTGAATGTAAATACAGAGACTATGGAAACAATAATCCCATATCAACGCTGAAGTTGGCCAACACGACCAAAGAAGAATTCATTAGAGACAGCATCGCAGAAAGTGGGTCACAACATTGATTAATTTTTTTCTGAAATTAAAGCTGAAACCTTGTTAAACCTCAATATTAGATTCTTTTGCTGACAATGTGAAAAGAATGAAATATACATTGATTGTGCATGTGAAGACACAATCATTTATCCAATATTAATGTTATAATATAGAATCAAATCATTTACATGCCAGGCACAAATGCACAATAAGTCCACAGGATCATATATGCAAAAATAGCTCGAAACCACAAGATCTCAAGAATCGGTTTAACGATTTCAATCAAACTTGAATTATCAAAATTGTCTATTGATTCAGTGCAAATGAATTTGGGCATCTAGTTTTAACTTCTTCTTTGTTCTTATTTCTTTTGCAGGCGAGTCGGCGAGAGAGCTGAGAGAATTGAATGACTCGGTCTACCAGCAAGCCAGGACGTGGTTCGTCAACCTTCCCATCTACCACCAGACTCGCATCGTGGACCACTTTGGTCCTATGCCCCAGCAAGTCAGCGACGCTCAGGTAAGTGTGGAATCAAACTAGTGCTCAAAGTGATCCATTAACTTTGTCTAATTTAACCTAAATCACTTGTCGCTTTCACCTTTTTCTTGTACCTTATTGTTTGGAAGGTACAAGAGAAGTGTGAAAGGTCCAAATAAATTTGGTAAAATTTGCCAAGATCACTTAACAAATTTCCTGAAGTATGTTGAACAGGTAATTAGTACTGGGCAATGAAAACGTTTTGTATTTCAGATTTATGACTGGATAATTTCATCACATTTTCCAAGATGCTTTAATATTATTAAGCTTGTAAAGTGTGTCTTTGTGGAGATAGCATCTGGTGATCGTCAGGGACACTGATGGCTTGAGTGACCTAGGTTTCCCAGCCGTAATCTCTAGAACGTACACAGAAAATACATACTTTTGACTGATTTCTAATTGTTATTTTGTTTTGTTTATTCCTTTGCTTTCTGCAGGCAACCTCCAGTGGTCCTCAGTGGCACTGGTGGCTCCTGGCAATCCTGCCCCTGCACCCCAGGGTCCAGCAGTCCATCCTGGCCAAGACCAGCCTCAAGGAACGTCTCCAGGTGCTTCAGAGGAGTCTCACCCGCATGACCAACCTGCCCTCCTGACTAGCTTCCATCATCACTCCGGAGACCATTACCACCGATGGGTCTGTTTCGCTCTCCTCCGTCTGGTTTAACCGCCGCATCTCACCCGTCATCTTCTTCCTCATGATTGGCCTACTCCTAGCGTTCATTGGACACCTTATGGACTCTATGACCTGAAGACCCTTGACAGACCAGGATGCCCATCCTGCCCTCCTGACTAGCTTCTGTCATCACTCCGGATACCACCGATGGGTCTGTTTCGTTCTCCTCTGTATGGTTGCATCGTTGCATCTCACCTGTCATCTTCTTCCTCATGATTGGCCTTCTCCTAGCGTTCATCAGACACCTTGTGGAACCCATGACCTGAAGACCCTTTAACGACAAGAATGTCCAACCTGCCCTCCTGACTAGCTTCTGTCATCACTCCGGATACTGCCAATGGATCTATCTCCTCTTCTTTGTTGTTTAATCATTGAGGCTCCTGTTTCTCATTGCCTCCTGCTGGCATTCGTTGGACACCTTGAGGAATCCATGACCTGAAGACCCTTTAAGGACAAGAATGTCTAACCAGTCCTTCTGACTCGCTTCTGTAATCTCCTGGGCGAACACACAGTTCTAGCTCTTCCTAGTTCATGTACAATACTTTCAAAAGGAGACAAGAACAATGCGAGAACTGTCGTTGAGCGAAGGCTACACTGTGCAGTACTTTATTTGCTGCCTAAGAGACAATTGAATCAGATGTCAAGCTGATGGAACCTGTATTAACTCTATGAGTATGGCAAATTCTAGTAGGGAACAGGTTAACCGATTACCTATGGGAACCTGGTGGGCCCTGTATTAACTATATGAGGATTGCAACATCTAGTAGGGAACAGGTTAACCCATTGCCTATGGGAACCTGGTGGAACCTGTATAAACTCTATGAGTATGGCAACTTCTAGTAGGGAGCCGGTTAACCCATTGCCTATGGGAACCTGGTGGAACCTGTATAAACTCTATGAGTATGGCAACTTCTAGTAGGGAGCCGGTTAACCCATTGCCTATGGGAACCTGGTGGGCCCTGTATTAACTCTATTGCAAACATCTAGTAGGGAACAGGTTAACCCATTGCCTATGGGAACCTGGTGGAACCTGTATTAACTCTATGATGATTGCAACTTCTAGTAGGGGACAGGTTAACCCATTGCCTATAGGAACCTAGTGGAACCTGTATTAACTCTATGAGTATGGCAAATTCTAGTAGGGAACAGGTTAACCCATTGCCTATTGGAACCTGGTGGAACCTGTATTAACTCTATGAGTATGGCAACTTCTAGTAGGGAACAGGTTAACCCATTGCCTACAGGAACCTGGTGGGCCCTGTATTACCTCTATGGGGATTGCAAATTCTAGTAGGGAGCAGGTTAACCCATTGCCTACAGGAACCTGGTGGGCCCTGTATTTACTCTATGAGTATGGCAAATTCTAGTAGGGAACAGGTTAACCGATTGCCTATGGGAACCTGGTGAGCCTTGTATTAACTCTATGAGTATGGCAAATTATATTCTAGTAGGGAACTGGTTAATCCATTGCCTACTAGTGGGCCCTATATTAACTCTATAGGTGAGCGCCTTGTGGATTTCATCAAATTTGTGTCAAACACAAGTTGAAGTTATAATTTGATTTCACATGCTTCATTCATTATTCAATATTGAGATGGCGTACAAAGTGACAGTGAAATAGAAAGTTTCAAATGAGCATGATAAACTGAAGTTATCTTTGAAGTGTAATTCTAACTTTGTTAATGTATAGACTCTGCAACTTCTCAGCAACCTACAGTATGTTAAAGTTTCATTATGCCTCCGCCAACGAAGTGGCCGGAGGCATTATGTTTTCGGGTTGTCCGTCCGTCCGTCCGTCCGTACGTACGTCCGTACGTACGTCCGTCCGTCCGTCTGTCCGTACGTACGTCCCGTTTTCGTTCTCGCGATAACTCAAGAACCGGTTGACGTATCAATTTCAAACTTGGTATGAGTGTACATATTGGGGTGACAATGATCTGATTAGATTTTAGTGGCCATGAGGTCAAAGGTCAAGGTCACAGGACTCAATATATATGCAAAAATGCCTCGTTCTCGCGATATCTCAAGAACCGGTAGACGGATCAATTTCAAACTTAGTATGAGTGTACATATTAGGGTGGCAATGATCTGATTAGATTTTGGGGTTCATGAGGTCAAAGGTCAAGGTCACAGGACTCAATATATGTGCTAAAATGCTTTGTTCTTGCGATATCTTAAGAACCGGTTGAATGATCAATTTCAAACGTGGTATGAGTGTACATATTTGGGTGGTTATGATTTGAATACATTTTAGGGTTCATGGGGTCAAAGGTCAAGGTCACAGGACTCAATATATGTGAAAAAGTGCCTCTTTCTCGCGATATCTCAAGAACCGGTTGACGGATCAATTTCTAACTTGGTACGAGTGTACACATCTGGGTGGCAATAATCGGATTCGACTTAGGGGTCATGAGGTCAAAGGTCAAGGTCACAGGTCACAATATATATGCAAAAATGGCTTTGGCAAAATTTCAAGAACTGAATATCAGATTTCAATCAAACTTGGTACCTGAATGTTTCTTAGGGAGCCAATGTAGCCATCAAAGTTTGGGGTCATATGGTCAAGGTCACAGAACTTGAAATATATGAGGAAAAAAAATAATTCAGGATATTAAAATCGCGTGATAGCGGAGGCATAATTTTCGACTGCGCGCAGTCGAAGATCCATCTAGTTTCATATGCTTCAATATTTAGATGGTGCACACAGTGAGGGTGAAGCAGAAAATCACAAATGAACGTGAACAACTTGAGTTATCTTGAAGTGTAATTGTATCTCAAGCAACTTTGTTAAAAGATAGACTCTGCCACTTCTCAACTTCTCAGCGACTTATGTTAAAGTTTAATTTCATAGGCCTCATCCATATAAGATGGAGAGGGAGACTGAAACAGACAATTACAAATGAACATGAGAAAAGGATGGACTTTTTTCAGGGACTTTGTGGGAATGAAATACTTCTCTTTTTTAAGGTTTAAACTTGCATTCCTTAATCCATTCAGGTCCAAAGATTTCTTAGGCTAGGGTCTATCGTGAATGCATTTCATATCAAGACTCCAATAGTCTTTGACGAGTCATCCCTTTCAGGACTGTTCCCTGAATATGACTCCGGCTGGGACCTATCGAACATGCATGTTATAGCAGAATCTAATTGTCTTAAATGTGTTAAGACGTTGGATGACGCCGTCTTGTCTGTAAGTTTGAAACTCCTGGTGCTTATGATAAGTATTATATTTTGTTCAGGTATACCTAAAGCAAATCAATAATTATTTTCACATGTATATCAAAAATAAAACGATGATGTTGTCGGTTGAGAAAAAGAAGGGCACCAAGTCACTTTATGTACTTATGAGATAATCATTTAATTGGGGTGCTTTGTAGAAACCCGATATAGCCCTCTTTCATTTTGGATACATGTGACTGACTGGATTTAGCAAAACCTTGCACTTGACCTCAATTCGTGTTTTGGAGAAATTGACATTTTAAGTTCACATAATGTACGTGAAAGACTTATGTTTGAAAAATTGAAACAATCCTATCTTTGCTCAATATTGTCAGAATTTTATAGAAGAAGACATCAAATGAAAGCTTATGATGAGGGATTTCTCATGGCTTGAAAAACTACATTTTGATTTTTACCGACGAGTGTAGGGTTATGCTATATCCAGACTGTAATATTTCCAATATTATAGTTAGTTAGTACCTGAAAAGTTGGCATTGCAACAAGAAGGCTTCAACTTTAAATACAAGATGGATTGCAGAACTTGATTCAGCAAATAATGTTATAACGCCCTTCTAACTCTCACCTGATGAAGTACAGAATAAGCTACATGTTTGGAGGAACACATGAAACTAGAGGTTTATTTTTAACCTGGATTCATCAAATAATATTATAACGCCCTTCTAACTCTTAACGGTTCCTGTCGGAGGTATGGTATAAGCTACATGTTGGAGGCATGCATGAAACGGGTTTATTTTTATCCTAGATTTAGTAGCTACATTTCTGATAATTTATCATTTTGTATGTGTTTTGTGTTTTTAATGCCTCCGCCAACGAAGTGGCCGGAGACATTATTTTTTCTATCTTTGAAGTTTGCATGTACATTTATACCATGGGCATTTTTTTAAAATCATTGTAACAGTATTAATTTAATGTGTTAAAGCATTTTTAGTTAAAAATGAAACCCAGTCGTAGTTAATTCAGGGAAAAAAGAAAGATAATTTATGAGAGATTTTGTTATAACTATTTTGTACAGTGAAATTATAGAAGGTATATGAAAAGAAATGTATGTCTAATTGAATGAATTGTAAGTCACTGTAATTTATTTTCACTTGTTTCCATGTTTGTCAGCTATGTTTCCTTTTATATTTTGTTTGTAATTACTCGGAAAAGGTGGAACATTTTGATAATGTGAGAAAACATGAAAAGGATAACATTCTTTTGTTTAAACTTGCGTTATTCCTGTGTATAGTGACAACCTAATAAAAGAAAGAAAAGTGGCCACTGTATACAGGTGACCTCTATAGACAGGTTCCATTCCATTACACATTACAGTCGAACCTGTGTATAATAACCACCTAAAGGAAACAAGAACAGTTGCCACTGTAGACAGGTGACCTCTATAGACAGGTTCCATTACACATTGCAGTCGAATCTGTGTATAATAACCACCTAAAGGAAACGAAAAGTGGCCACTGTACCAGGTGACTTCCATAGATGTGCGTTTTAATGAAAAAAAGAAAATTAAATTATTGGATATCTAGTAGCAGCTCTTAGAGATCTGCCTATTCATTCAGATACCCTTTTCGATCGTACAATTTTATTGACAATTGATATGAAGGGTAAAACACTTCAAAGTGATCCATTAACTTAGTAAAAATTCAGCGCAAATTATTTGGAGCTTTCACTCTTTTCTTATACTTTTTTTGGTTGCCTTATGGTAACATAAGAATGACATGGATTATGATTTTTCAATGACTCCCTAATTATGGAGATATTTAACATTGAATTGGAAAGCGTGATGCTCGCGACCGTAGTCAAATCTGTCCGAATTTGGATAACAAAACGTCCATAGTATCCAAATTCTGATACCTTACTTGAATGATAGGGATAAAAGCAGACACCAATTTTGTCACATATCATTCACAAGAATCTTACAATGATATTGGTATATGATTGAGGTCTCAAATATCACCTTGGGGGAAATAATACAAAGTTAATAGATCACTTTAAAATAAAAATTATGAATTTAAAACACTTTAAAATAATGAATTTGAAATACTTTTAAATAATGAATTTAAAACACTTTAAAATAATGATTTTAAAATACTTTAAAATAATGATTTTGACTTTGTTATACAAATCATCAGGAATATGACTTGTCCATTAATCTGTATGCCCATTGCGTCATTACGTTTCATGTGTACATACAATGTTCTATGAACGTACTAAAACAATTTTTTATCTTTGTGTTATCACAGATTTGTGCGTATGTCGTACCATTATTTCCTTGTATTTCTCCACCGCTTGTATTTGTCGCTAGTTTTGCATTCTATAGATCATGCAGACTATGAAAGGATTGTACAGTACATAGATAATCAAGATTATATGATAGCAACATGTAAACATTCTCTCAACTACTTTTTTTTTTATAGAAGTGATTTTTGTGTATGTACAAATATGAATGATTTAGACATTTTATTATTGATGATTTCTCTTAGATTTTTATAAAAAATCTTGTAATGGTGTATTTAAATAACTTTCTTCTAATAAAATGGAGAGTAAGACAACATAATTGAGAACATCAGTTGTAGTTTCTTTAAAGGGTTCTAGTAACTTTGCTGACATGTGCAAAACGTGATGAGTGGTTGTTGTGTACAACTTTCAAGTTAAATGGATGTTGGCAGAGTAATGAGCAAAAATGCAAAGTGATATTCACTAACTCATTGCACTCACTTTGTACACGGTTTTCGTGGTCCAGTGGATAATTTAACATCTGAACACTGAACATCCTGAACAATATGTTTGTAACATAAGAGAAATTTGAAAAACCAAAACCTGTCCCATGCTTTTGTTAATACGAATACATCAAGATATGAGGGAACTGCTAGAATTCCAATTGGATTTTGAAGATATGGACAATGTTACTAAGTCCCTTTAATGTGAGTCGATGGGGATGCTAGCTATTCAAGGGATCTAGTATCTGTTGAATAATATGTAAACACAGACAAACAGTTGATAAAGTGTGTATTGTTGTGATGTGATGTTTGCAAATTCCATGTGTTATGAATGACATATGGCCGAGTGCAAGGTGATATTCATTAGATCATTGTACTGAAGTTCTATTTGCTATCTCATTAGCATAAGTTTGTACACAATCCAAAATATCCCCATGTTTTTGTTTTCTTCAAATTCAATTATACATATAATTTACAAACATACTTACACACATACTTACAAACATACATATATACCAACATACAAACATACTCACATACACACACACACACACATTCTTTGGTTTAAATTTGTTTACCACACACATACTTTTTAATTTTTTTAAAGTGATTTTTATTCCTCCAAATACATACACACACAAACACGCACATACATATACACGCACACACATACACACACACACACCCGCATGTTCACGAATCGCACACACTGATACGCATACCCACGCATGCACAAACTTATGCACATACCCACACACCCATGTGAACGCAATTGCACTCACACAAACACAGACAATTGCACAGACAAGTATACATATACTAAAAAAAATGTACTGCATAAGGATATTGTTGATCTTAATACTTGTATTCATCAAAATGTATACCTGTTCTCATTATGGACTTAGTAAATGATAGAGTATATCTGCACAATTTTATAATATCATTAGAAATTTTAAATTCATAGATACAATATTGGGAAATAAAAAAGAGCTGTAAACAAGTAGCAATAGAGAATAAAAACATGTTTCCTACCCATGTACCCCGTCAGGGGCGTAGACAACGGGGGGGGATGAGGGGGATGACATGTACAATCATCCCCCCAGGTTTTAGGGAAGGATATATTTTTGTTGTGTGTATCTATACGAGTGAAAAAGAAAACATTAGTTGTATGCATAGGCGTACCCAGGGGGGGGGGGGGGGGGGGGGGGTTTGGCGGTTCAACCCCCCCCCCCCCCCTTTGACCCAAAAATGGCTGTAAGGGGGGGTTTGAACCCCCCTTTTCACATTTTAGCTGGTCTCGAGACTACTTTTAAGCGGTCTTGACCGTCTAAAACCTGGTCTCGACCGTCTAAAACCTGGTCACAACCGACTAAAACCCGATCTCGGTACCAAAAATTGTCAAAGATCTCTGGTATCGGGTTCGAAAATTGTGAAAGTATTTGGTCTCGACTCTTGCAACGGACACCTCCCCCCTCCCCCTACTGAGAGAGGTTTTCAACTTTGAATGAACCTGGTCTCGGTCTCGAAAATTTTGAAAGTACTTGGTCTCGGCTTCGAAAAAATTGTTCGGAACCCCCCCCCCCTCGCCACTGAGAGGGGTTTTCAACTTTGAAGGTACTTGGTCTCGGGCTCGAAAATTGTGAAATTACTTGGTCTCGGCTTCGAAAAATTTGTTCGGAACCCCCCCCCCCCCCCCCCCCCCCCCCCCGCCACTGAGAGGGGTTTTCAACTTTGAAGGTACTTGGTCTCGGGCTCGAAAATTTGGTCTCGACTTAGTAAAAATGTACGGACCACCCCCCCCCCCCCCCCTGTGCAGTAGCAAACTGCGCACTTATACGATGTTTCGTGCAGCTGAATGCCAGCTGTTTTTGGATCTTGTTTTTATGTGTGTGAACGTTCGTTAGTTTCGTTAATCATGATTCTTTATACGACACTTCGTTAGTCATGATTCTTTAGTCATGATTTCGGGATGAAAATTTGTGTGTGTGAACACGCTGCTAGAGATCCTACATTCAATAATAAATTGTATCTTTAGATAATGATATTCCCTGGAAATAGCGGTATGTTTAGAAACAAGTATACAAGTTCAAGTTATGCGCGGCCAATAATGGGCCGCATTGGCACACTTTGGCACGCAATAGCACTACTTGTTCACACACAGGTTAAAGCATAGTTCGCGCATACGTACCGAATTGTTCCGCGCAGTGTCACGCACGCCACGCATAGTTCCCGCATGCGTGAAGTCGTCGGGGCAATTTTTGGTCACGCTTTGTCCCGCTTGGTGGCACGCTATAATGCATAGCCTGTCGTTCACACCTAAAACCACCCTGACACTACACGCCATGCCACGCATTGTTCACGAGCTGTTCACGAGCTGTTCACGTTGTGTTTGCGTAAATTTGCGCCGCATTCACGCATGTACGCAGTGTTCGCGCCGAGTTCGCGAAGTGTTCACGCACATGGTGCGAAAATTAATGCGTGCCAAATTTGTTAACATTTCGAAATTCTCTCTACGACATGGCACGCACCCCAGCACTGCCCCGCACACTTCACACACTCTTCACGCTCGTTCACGAAGACTTTACTCATTGGCACGACGCATTGCGTGGCAGTGCGGGAACGAAATTCGTGCAAGTGTCAGGGTAGCTCTAAGCGTGACCAAAAACTGCCCCGACAACTTCACGCATGCGGGAACTATGCGTGGCGTGCGTGACAATGCGGTACGTATGCGCGAACTATACTTTAACCTGTGTGTGAACAAGTAGTGCCATTGCGTGCAAAAGTGTGCCAATGCGGCCCATTATTGGCCGCGCATTGCGTAGACAGTGCGTAACTATGCGTGTACAGTGCGCGAACAGGTCGCAAACGCTCCGCGATGTAGCTCCGAAATGGCACGCCTTGCCACGACGCATTGCGTGGCAATGCGGGGACAAAATTCGTGCAAGTGTCAGGGTGGCTTAACTGCGCCAAGTTAGATGCCGCGCGAAGTTAGATGCCCTGACCATACAGCTAGTGCAGTGCACACCGCGGCTGATTGTTAAATGACGAATTAGTGTCACGACCACAGAAGGACAACGATGCACAATGTGCACCATTGTCGGAATTTTAAAATTAGAACACCGCTACGTTATACATGAAATGCATCTCTAGAATATTATTTGGAACTTATTGATATTCACAGGTGAAAATATTCTGTATTTCTTTTTAAATAACTCTTTGGAAAATCTCGTCGAGCATCTTTCGCAAGCTAAAACAAGATCTCTGCTCGCAGGGAATTTTTATAACACGCATCTATATGGGCTCAATATGATCACCTGGCGTCTATGACGTCATTCATGGTATAGCACTTACTATACCATGAATGACGTCACGTATAGCAGATTTTTCTCCATGGGCATTACTATGTTTGGTCACATGACGCTATGTAGACCAATCACTGAACAGGATTTTATTAATGAAGGATATAATACAATATGTATAACATAGAAATGTGGTATGTTTATAAACGAGTATAGAAGATAAATGTGTACATATGTGATAAATGTTACCCTTAGGCAAATAACAAGGTACAAGAGAAGTGCGAATGTTCCAAGTGAGTTCGGTTGAATTTGCCCAATCTAATTGATCATTTTAATTGAAGGCTATACTATGTTACTGAATATGCAATCATATCTTATGAATAACAATTTTTACAAATTAAATATGAAAAAAAAATCTTGGATTGGATTGAACATGTCTGCATTCATCTTCAGTACCAATCCAAAATTGCATGGTTAAACAAAAGTATGACGGGATAACATTGTTTCTCCTATGATGTGTAGATTTTGTGGAAGACAAAGAATTGATTCCATGATACCAGAACGATCTCTCCAGTGGACAATTCAACAAATATATTCATGCTATTTGCAAGTGGAAAGCCCTTGAAGACTGTTCTGATCTTCTTCAGGTCCTTCGTGTAGAGCTCAATACTCAACAGACCACCCTTCCCGCATGCAATCAGTATGCTTAATCCTTCAGGACAGCAATGCGTGTATTTTTACTATCCACCTGGATGTGATGAAGGACGGCGCCTTTCTCATTCATGTCATCAATGACCCTGACTGACTTTGACCAATCACACACTACCAGCCTTTTGCTGTGATTCATGTGACAGATTTCCCAAGGCTTATAGCCATGGCACAGAATCTCCCGAGATGGCGCACCACCCTGTGGTCGGAATGCAACAATCTTATATTTACTTGAATAACCGACATAGATGTTGTCATGTTTGTCTACACACATGCCGCCAAAACCTCCAATGGTCCATGGGTGTGTGTTGAACTGTACATTGAGCCTCTCCCATGTCTGTGTATACAGTGTGATGTTGTTGTTAGCATCTCGTACAACATAGCGACCATCAGACAAGCAAATGCACGGATTACCGACACACCCCTCAGCACTGTTTCCTGCTGACCATCAACAGTGAACATCTCAATTGCCTCCCCATCCCAATAAGCAATAGCCACCCATCCATCAGGCAAAGACACTGCATCCCGTGGGTTTGCATGTGACAGTGGAAATGTGCTCTCCTTCTCAAGCTGCCAGTCAGGTAGTCGCAATTCACCCACACTGTTGGGAGTACTGCTCTTGGTGAATTGCAACCGCTTTGCACGGTCAGCGATGGATTTTCTCGGAATCATAATAAATCGTGTTGGGCACAGCCAGTGTCTGCCCCTCTAGCAATGCCTTGATACCATTGCCGACTAGCTCAGATACACTTCGAATGCAACAAATCTTTATGTCATCACATTCCTTGAGAAGCCTTTTCTGGTTTGCATTGATCGATGAGATCATTGCGTTGCCTTGTGACATGATTCACTGCATCTTCATATGATTGGTTGATCTCGGCTATCGTCTGATCTAGTTCCACCTCAACAAAAACGTTCTGTTCCTTAACTAGCTCTTCGTGGCCTCGATCTTCGCAATTATTGTTTCAGCTTTCTTCTGAAGGGACTTGATTTCCTCCTGGATAGTTTTCTTGTAGTCAGACAGCTATTTGATCTCGTGATCCTGTTTGCTGTGGTCTAGCATGCGACATGCAAAGCAGATGGACATGCTACACGGTGTACACACATACAGCTTCTCTTCATCTTGATGCTTGGTACAGACACGCTTCACTTTGACCTTTCCCTTCTTGACGTCATCCATGCTGACCACATAATGTTTTGCGATTTTCTTTAACTTGCCATGAGCCACTTCGCAGGGGTCACACAATATGTACTCGTTACACTGTGAACAATATTGAGACGCGGGGGATTTAGCATCCGGGTCACATATGGCATGTATTTTCTTAAACTTGCCATGAGCCACTGCGCAGGGGTCACACATGTACTCGTTACATTGTGAACAGTATTGAGACGCGGGGGATTTAGCTTTCGGGTCACATATGGCATGTATTTTCTTAAACTTGCCATGAGCCACTGCGCAGGGGTCACACGTGTACTCGTTACAATGTGAACAGTATTGAGGCGCGGGAGATTTAGCATCCGGGTCACATATGGCATGTATTTTCTTAAACTTGCCATGAGCCACTGCGCAGGGGTCACACATGTACTCGTTACATTGTGAACAATATTGAGACGCGGGGGATTTAGCATCCGGGTCACATATGGCATGTATTTTCTTAAACTTGCCATGAGCCACTGCGCAGGGGTCACACATGTACTCGTTACATTGTGAACAGTATTGAGACGCGGGGGATTTAGCTTTCGGGTCACATATGGCATGTATTTTCTTAAACTTGCCATGAGCCACTGCGCAGGGGTCACACATGTACTCGTTACAATGTGAACAGTATTGAGGCGCGGGAGATTTAGCATCCGGGTCACATATGGCATGTATTTTCTTAAACTTGCCATGAGCCACTGCGCAGGGGTCACACATGTACTCGTTACATTGTGAACAGTATTGAGACGCGGGGGATTTAGCTTTCGGGTCACATATGGCATGTATTTTCTTAAACTTGCCATGAGCCACTGCGCAGGGGTCACACATGTACTCGGTACAATGTGAACAGTATTGAGACGCGGCGGATTTATCTTCCGGGTCACATATGGCATGTATGGTGCAGCTTCTTTCGGTGGAGTTCATGTCCTCAACCATCGAATGAATCAAAAAGTTATTCTGCAGTTTATCAATGTTTCCGTTGTTGATTTTGTTAATCTGACGACAAGTCGGACAGAGAGCTGGTTTCGTTGGGGATGACATTCGTAGAGATGGACCAAACATTCCTTACAAAAAGTGTGCCCATGAACTCAGGAACTATATGTTTGGTGAAATAGTCGAAGCATTAACAGCATTCCAAACTTTGAGCAAATACAGCATCTGCACTTGCCATGGCTCTGTAAATAAGGCACATACAGATTGAAGGAAAGCGGTCATGAGTATTGATTTGTCAATGGAAATGTTCTTCGTAGATAAAATGAAAACATTACTGCAAGCTAGCTAATCTACCTATCACATATTATGAAGAGTAGTATCATAACTAATTGTATCGTCATACATTATTAGCATTGGCATCCCAGAAGAACGTTTAGATATTCATGAGAAATGTTGCCCAAGATGATTATTCCAAACATTGATTTCTAAGGAGGAATGTTATAATAGTAGAAGTATTAGATTATAGTTCCTCATAGTAACATGTTCACTAAGGTAAAGCAAACTCACACATTCTTCCTTATTGAAGCACGAAGACAACTTCGGTGCAGGGCTCCGCAAACATTTTGCAATCTTTCTACTCATCAAAAAAATGCTCTGAATTGTTTGTGATCAGTCCAGAAAGGTTTTGTAAAAATTAAAATGTCAATTTTCCTCACATTGTTTGCAATAAGACATAACGACACAGGCAGAGTAGTTAACTGGTGAAGTTGGCATGTTTGATCGCAGCTATAGTGTACCACAGATCGGATAAATTGCACGTATAAAGGAGTGGTCACACTGAACACGAATCCCCACGAATAGACCCACGAATGCAGTACGAATTGGTACAAATCTATGGCAAGCCGTTTTAACATCTATTCCTATTTCTTGATATCAATAATTGAATTATTGATATCAGTTTATTTCTTGATATCAAGTATTACCAATACCGAAAAGTATTTCTTGATATCAAGAATGCATTTCTTGATATCGAGAATGCATTTCTTGATATCAAGAATTCGATTTCTTGATATTAAGAATTGAATTCTTGATATCAAGAAATAGGAATAAATGTTAAAAACGGCTTGCCATTGATTTGTACCAATGCGTACTGCATTCGTGGGTCTAGTCGTGGGGGAGTCGTGTCCAATGTGACCACTCCTTTAGATCTATAACAACGATTACCATACATAGCTTCCGTTAAGCGAGGCCAAAAGGAAACAAGAATAATGAAAAAACATGTTTAAAAGCAAAACAAAATTAAAAATCGCATGCGCTCTGGTGAATAGATCTAGATTTGGGAGAGGGTTACCCCACACGCGTTAATGATTCAAGTTGGAAATTAGCATTCTGAACATGGCCGTAGAAGAGAGTTAAATATATGTGCCTCGCCATCCGCAAAGGAGCCAGAAGTCGCAAGATGTCGAACCTCAGAAATCACGATTGATTTGAAATTGCATGAAAAAGTGAAAAAAAATATTATTGCCTCATGCATTTCCCTGATATCTGTTCTACCGGTACGCAAAATATCCAGTAAAAATATCCAGTAGAAAGGTAAAAATTAAGCAGAGTTTTGAAGCATGTTTTTTGCAGGTTTGAAAAGTTTGCGTTCCAAAATTATTTGCCACTAAAAGCGATCGATATTAAGCTCCGCCTCTTAACAACCCCTTTGTGCTAAGTTGGAATCTCGTTAGCCGTCAAGAGCGGCCAGCGCACATCGAGATTCTTTAATCCCTATTGACTGCGCGGTCGCTTGCACGGAGATTAGTAATCCAAATGGCCTCCATTGTATAGTGGCCCTATTGAGTTTGACAAAGTATGTTTATGACAATACGACCCAAGTCCTATCCAATTAACTGCACACCCACCCCCCCACCCCCCCCCCCCCCCCCCAACCTCATACACTATGTACACCACTGGTTGAGTGTGAGTATTATATAGATTAAAGAATTGGGCCCTGTAACATAACATTCATTAATCGTATGTAGAATTAATTTGTCGTACTAAATATTTAAGTAGTTCATAATAATTGTATAATAAGGCATACCCCCCCCCCCCCCACACCACCAAAAAAACAAAAAAAAACGCTATTTAGAGTTTGTTTTAAGTTGGCTAAAGCACAATCCCACTCTTTTATATACCCTCATTTTGAAGTTGACCGAGGCTCGCCTCCGTTACTTAGACACCTGTTTCAAAATTTTCTAAGGGACATCCCCGGGCATCCCCGCCAAAAGAACGAAAACAAACCCTGTACCAACGGATCCCCCCCCCCCTCCCCCTTTGGTTACTGGGGCCTCCCCCTCCAAAATGTCTAGCTTCGATACCCCGTTTTACTTTTCACGTATCAACATACTGTTCTTTGTAATAGTTTATACATTACGCACCAGACGCAAGTTTGCATTCCTAAAATCAAACTGCCAGTCAATACCGATTAATCGAACAATAAACAGAGCCAGAGCGGAATCCCTTTTGTTACCTGAAAGTGCTCGCTATTGTATCATGTGCTCGATGTGTACAGTTTATCGTTCCAAACCCACTTAAATTGTAATTAAATCTGTTCATATCTCTAAAAATGCATGGATAATATTCAACAGTTTCTGGAGGGAAGGTGTATATCATACATATTTACTGATATGCAAGTTTTCAAGAAAATTTAATAAAGGTTGCTACGACATTCTATTCATGCAATCGGTTCATTTATGGCCTGCTTAAAACGCTAATTTCACTTTCGAAATGGATGTAAAGTTTCTTGAGCTATTTTCTCGGCATCTTATTTCCAGACCGTTCAATATTTGCCTTAGAAAAGCGTCAATAACTCCGCGTTGCAGAATCATTATGAGACAAACTTTATATCATATTAAAGCTTAGATATTGCTGAATCGAACTAAATACAAATCCAGAAAATCAACTTTGTCGACTTCTGGTTCTTCTACGTAGGACGGGTCACATATTTGAATGATTGTACTACATTCAACCTCCATCTGTAGGATCCATACAATTATGGTTATACAGTTTGATTCGTATGGGGGTGGCCGGGGCGGGGGTAGGGGGGGGGGGGGGGGGGGGCTCCAGGAAGTGTTCCAGGAAATGCCTTCAATATGGATATGTCATTGGACTGGTATATATTGCGCTCCTCATTAACATCATTGGCCTAGCCAGGGTCTAGTTGTTCAGGTACAAACACGAGATCTAGCACTACTTACATTTTCTCAGAACGCGTAATTTTTTTTTTCTGGATATATATTTTTTCTGAACTTGTTGGTGGAATGGACTACTAATGATGTAACCTTTCATTTATAAGGATATTTGTTGGGGTGGTGGTACTCTTTAAAGGGATCTAGTAACTGTTTAGACATGTGGAAAGAACTGACGGAGAGCTGATAAAAGTGATGTGTGAGAATTCTACGTTAAATGAAAGTCATATTATGACCGAGTAAAGAACTTATGCAGTAGATAATTTTATATCTGAACACTTCAACTAGCTTGACCCTCATACTAAAATTGATAAACGCGTCATGTGTCTGCATATACGAAGACTACCTTTGTCCAGGGTGAACGATCGTCCGGGATTCTATTGTCTCCAAACGTACGCGTGAATAGAATTGGCGCACTCTCAGATTGGGGCGCATACGGAAATGGCACGGAACCAAATGATGTACACGTCAGTAATATAATTGCCCGTAATGCCTAGGTCATAAATGCTCCGGGCGCCGTACGATTTTTTTTTACCTACGGCGTATTTTCTACGATTTTGTGGAGTTGGAATATCGTACGATGTGTGTAGCGGTCACATATTTGCCGGGGCCCGTTTATGCTGCGGTCACAAATGTTCCGATTTGGGCTATGGCGTGCGCCCATGCCCCTCTGAGGTGAAGTCTTGCGGGAATCTTGCGGCGCTCGCCGGGTGCCGTGGCTATCGTACGGTCGCCGTTGCATTTTCCTCGCCGTACGATGTCAAAAATTTGTTTAACGCGGAGTTAAAAAAAAACATGCATCGTACGATTTTTTACTTGCCGTAAGCCCGTAGACACATCGTAGATAGCATCGCACGGGCACCGCAAGGTAACCGTGTACCGTGGAGTCACCGTAAGAGCACCGTAAGGCACCCGTACAGGTACTAAGCTTGTGTTCATGGGAGCCGTGCGATTTATGTTTTATTTTAAGACAAAGGTCATCGTACGGGCCCCGGAGAATATGTGACTGCTACTCTAAAATACCACAGACATCGTACGATATCACAATTCCCAAAATCGTAGAAAATCCGCCGTAGGGAGAAAAATCGTACGGCGCCCGGATCATTAGTGACCTAGGCAATATTACGATGATTTTGGGGGTTCAAGCAAAATTAAATCGCACTGCACCCGAACTTACAATCTGAGCGCTCGTACGCAACGGCGACCGCAAGATAGCTACGGCACCCGTGCGGGCGCGTCAAGATTCCCGCAAGATTCCACCTAAAAGCGGCATCGTACGGGCGCCGTATCCCAAATCGGAGCTATTTTGTGACCTAGACATTAGCTGACGCGCAGTACGCCCTGCCACAGCCAACATCATACGACGCGGTCCATACAGCCTGTGCAAGTACACGATAATCAGCAACACATAATAGTACTTAATTAAAAAAATCCATTAATTACAACATTACATCACGCGTGCTTTCAGTACCTTCATTAATCTATGCATTCGGGTATTCATAGGCTATTTCTAAATTCATGTATTTACATTTGTTCTTTCATCCACTGATTCATTTAGTCATTCATTCATCCATTGATTGATTGATTGATTGATTGATTGATTGATTGATTGATTGATTGATTGATTGATTGATTGATTGATTGATTGATTGATTGATTGATTGATTGATTAATTGATTGATTGATTAATTCATCCATTGATTGATTGATTGATTGATTGATTGATTGATTCATTCATTCATTCATTCATTCATCCATTGATTGATTGATTGATTGATTGATTGATTGATTGATTGATTGATTGATTCATACATTGATTGATTGATTGATTAATTGATTGATTGATTGATTGATTGATTGATTGATTGATTGATTGATTGATTGATTGATTAATTCATTGATTCATTCATACATTGATTGATTGATTGATTGATAAGTTCATTCATTCATGCATTCATTCATTCATTCATTCATTCATTCATACCTTGATTAATTAATTAAGTACTTAATTCATTTATTAATGCATGCATTCATTCATTTATAAATTAATGCATTCATTCATTCATTCGTTCATCCATCTATTCATTCCATTAAAATGTTGTTGCTTGGAGTCATGGAGAGGTAACAATTCTGGCACGTAATGAGTTAAAGGGACTGATATGTCCCCCTTTTGCAAGCCAAATTTCAAAAGTTGCGAGGTTAGTTTCTTATATGAAAGAAAATTTCATTTAACAGCATGCCTGAACAAATTAGAGCGTGAATTTTTTTCTTCGTGGAGTTATAGACCTCAAAATAATAAAACGACTGACAGCGTTTAATTGTGCAGTATACGAGTATTCACCCGGTCCGACATTTCACACACGGATTCCACGGAGTACCACGTTGCTGCCCGTGACCCCTACGTGTCCCGCGTACAGACCCGCGCTAGGTGACCCGCGCACAGATCGAACAACGGCGTAAGCGAATACTAAACAAAATATCCAAGCCTCGCTAAAACTGACTACATATAATTGTATATTCTTCATTTTTGACACCCTTTTACGTGACATAGTTACCTTTACAAATGTCGGCTTTACAATACCTTTACAAGAATAAGTACAATATTGTTGTAATAATGTATAATGCTAAATCAGTTAAACGCCTTTATTTACCGATATATAGGTTGGTGGAGGGACGCATTCGTTTTTATTCGTAGAATCCAAATTACAGGGCTTTTCGATCTGGATTTTTTTGTGTGTGTTACATTCATCCCCATCCGTCTACTTGAAACTGTTCAGACGTTTTGTAAAAGAGGACATGCCCCTTTAAAACCACTTATATTCACATAAACCGTGCTTGTACATCACAGTGTGCGTATCTTATTTAACCCGGTCAGGACTGATTTATTTTGCTATAACGTATATGTCCATAGACTCTAGCCCAAATATGTTTGAGACCAGTCCTGAATGGGTAAATATGATTGTTATTGCTCTATCAAATATCGATGACAATTAAAACACTCACCTCAAGCTTACACTGTTTATATAGGTTACTTTCATTTTTGGTAATTTTACTTTCGATTTTGCTTTTACATTGTATCCTACTATCCTAAGGACTTCAGAAAGATCTACGTCTATTGGCTAATGATAATGGGTGTGGCCTGCTTTCGAGTGGCGTCTGTACATTCCAATGAATGCGTGAATAGAAGGTATACTTATGTTGTCCAATGAAATTGGACGTAGCTTCGTATTTTAGTGGGTTCTAGATTTACATCGATGCGCGGATAGAATGGATGATTCTATTGGCCATTGATATTGGGCGTTGCTGTATTTTCGATTGGGTTCTGTAGATATATATTTTATCTGAGGGTAAATATCTCACATCACTTGCTGGAACCATCGTGATAGCACGGACATTTTGATTTAACACAGCATTTGTGAAGGGACACCGTCATCCATTGATGTAGGTATGTATACCAAACCGCTTCATATCACAAAGTGCCGTATCTCATTATTTGTTATACAAACCTAAATAACAGAACAAAAATGTCCATTCCAGTTCTGTATTGCGATAAATTGCCCGCAATATCACGAGTTGAGTGTGTTATATAATAAAGTTGAATTATATGATGTGACACATTTAATACAGCGTTTGCAAGTTTAAAAAGTTGAATAATTTTGAAAATTGACTACATTTTCTCTTGATTATTATTTAAATAAATGCGTTTTAAAATAATAGAATTTACTAATACAGCCCGGAATTGTAAATTTTGTGAAATACACATTACATAACTTTCAGATTTTCCTTACACAATGTAAAATTATCTTAAATGAAAATCATCCGAAAACGTCAAGAAGATCAAATTATTAGGCTCCTTTTTGTAGAATAATCTCATTTAAAAACGATTCGGAAACTCCCAAAGACTGCCTGTCTTGTTGTTTATGCCTTGTTCTCTTCTTCGTCTTGCATTTCCTTTTTGTTTCGTTCTGTTCTAAAAAGATACAAAATTATGAAATATCAAACAGCAATAGATTTGAGATTTTGGGGAATTATTAAGACAATTCTGTGTGATGAAGTTTTTACATTAATTAACAAGTGCTTTTGATTGATATCAATTCTTTTAAGAACCCAGGAGTGGTCGAGAAAGTCATGGCAAACGTTCGAGTATGGATATATGTTTGCCTCTTACTCCTAATGCTGTTTGGAGTGGATAAGTCACTTTCCGTCACTGGCGGCAAAACGACTTCCTCCGACCAGTTCAATGGCCCCAGCATCAAGAAGGATCTCTTCGCCCGAACACCCTCCGATCAGTTCAATGGCCCCAACATGAAGAAGGATCTCTCCGCCCGAACACCCTACGACCAGTTCAATGGCCCCAGCATCAAGAAGGATCTCTTCGCCCGAACACCCTCCGATCAGTTCAATGGCCCCAACATGAAGAAGGATCTCTCCCCCCGAACACCCTACGACCAGTTCAATGGCCCCAGCATCAAGAAGGATCTCTTCTCCCGAACAGCCTCAGATCAGTTCAATGGCCCCAGCACGAAGAAGGATCTCTCCGCCCGAACACCCTCCGATCAGTTCAATGGCCCTAACATGAAGAAGGATCTCTTCACCCGAACAGCCTCAGATCAGTTCAATGGCCCCAGCACGAAGAAGGATCTCTCCGCCCGAACACCCTCCGATCAGTTCAATGGCCCTAACATGAAGAAGGATCTCTTCACCCGAACACCCTCTGATCAGTTCAATGGCCCCAACATCAAGAAGGATCTCTTCGCCCGAACACCCTCCGACAAATTCACTGGCCCCAACATGAAGAAGGATCTCTTCGCCCGAACACCCTCCGACCAATTCAATGGCCCCAGCATGAAGAAGGATCTCTTCGCCCGAACACCCTCCGATCAGTTCAATGCCCCCAACATGAAGAAGGATCTCTTCGCCCGAACACCCTCCGACCAGTTCAATGGCCCCATCTTGAAGAGGGATCTCTTCGCGCGAACACCCTGCCGAAGGATCCCGAAAGGAGAAGAGGTATTGTGTGCAAGTTTGCATCTCAGAGCTGTGCCGAATGATTTTCCTGATAGCACCCTTAGCTTAGAGTTAGGGAACAACGAAATTGAGGTCCTGTTGAATAATTCTTTCATGCCGTATCCGAATCTTTTATATTTGGATCTAAGTTATAACCGACTGAGGTTGATTCAGACGGCGGCTTTTCAATCTTTGAACTCTTTACAGGCGTTGTATCTCTATGGAAATGTTAATCTTGTGCTTCCAAACGATGTACCTTTCCAACCTCTCAATGCGCTCTTCACATTAGATTTGGGTTTATGCTCCCTGGAAGACTTACCACTAGGTCTGCTTGACTCGCTTCCAAAGCTAGAAAATCTTAATTTATTTGGCAACCGTATACGTTCATTGAATATATCCCAATGTAAGACAGATATGGTGTTTTTAGCAATTTTTTCGGACAACAAGTTGCAAGATCTTACTCCAGATAAGTTCCTTTTCGCTTGCCAGACAAAAAGTCTTTATCTGGAGGGAAACCCGATCCGAACAATTGCGAAAGATGCTAAAGCGGCACTGCCTGTCAGCGAGCTTATTTTAGGGTTAACTCGACTTAATGAATCTGTATTATTAAACCTTTTCCATGGTGTTGCAAAGTCAGTGATTAAAATTGTAAGTCTGCATAACATGGAGCTGCCATATACCCTTGGTGGCATATTCACTCCTTTATCTTCTCACAATTTAAGTGCTATTCGAATTACTATGTGTAGTGATTTCTCGCTGTATGCAAACGTTTTCTCTGATTTAAACAATCTTGAACAGTTGACCTTGTATGGAAATGTATTTAATGAAGTCGAAGCAGGATATTTCCTGGGAATGTCTCGTCTAAAATACTTGATCTTGATGGAAAACCATATCGTGAGGATAAATACACGGAATTCAACATGGGAAAGTAATATAGAGCTTCTAAATCTGGCGAATAATAACATAATACTAACGATTGCAGATTACCAGTTACGCGGTCTTAGCAATTTAAAGACGTTGAATCTCAGTGGTAATATCCTACTAGGAGTGGTGGAACTAGATTCTAATAAAACGCTTAAAAGTCTTGAAACGCTCGATATTACAGGAACCAATATAATCAAATTGGCATTGACATTGCATAGCCTTTCAGTGTTTTATTGTATCGGCTGCTTCCGGCTTCCCCTTCCATACATCTTTATCATGCCAGGTCAAACGTTTAACCAAACAATCATGCTTACAGTCGTAGATATCAGTCATTCGAGAATTGCCGTTGGAAATATTTGGGACCCCTTGGCGAACATATCTTTGTTCAGAGGGCTAGGTCATCTTCACACCCTGAGTCTGAGCGGCAACCCTTTGGGAACTCTGCCGGAAGGACTTTTTAAGGACAACCTGCTACTGAGTGACCTGAAGATTGACAACTGCAGAATTTCGAGCCTAACTGCCCACGTATTCCACGGACTACAATCTCTGCATCATTTACATTTGAACAACAATAACTTGCTCTCGATAACAGGCGATATACTGAAGTATCTCCCGTTGTTGGAGGTCCTGAACATTGAAAACAACAAATTGATTTTCGTTGAGGAACGAGCCATTGACAAAGTCCCGAATCTCAGGAATTTGAGTCTTTCGGGGAATCAGCTGGTAGCATTTAATCGCAGCACTTGGGACACGTTAATAAAACACGATCTGAATTACATTGATGTTTCAGGAAACCCGCTGGCATGCAGATGCAACTATGGCTGGTTGCAGGACCTCGCCAATACGTCCCACATGTTTCTACACCCAAATGACACACTTTGCTCAGTCGACTCTTTGGAACTACTACGCGGGAAGCCATTATTTCAGTTCGATCCAAGTAAATATTGCCATCCGAATATTGTCCTTTTTTCAATCATCCCTTTCGCTGCACTCGTGCTGATTATTAGTATGTTGGTCGCGTTTTACAACAGATGGTTGATCAGGCACAAACTGTTCCTGTTGAAGTTGGCAATCATCGGCTACAGGGAAATGCGAGACGCACGAGAACATGGCGAGTTTGCCTTTGATCTCAACATCATGTATACTGAAGACGACGAGGTGTGGGCCAGAGAGCATCTGCGACCTACCCTAGAAGAGCGTCTTCCCGATTACGACAGGTATTCCTTCGGTGATGAGGACCTCACCCTTGGTATGCACTACCTGGAGGCAGTACACTACGCCGTAGAGCACAGCTTTAAGACCATCGTCCTTCTCAGCAGGAGAGCTGTCCGGGACAACTGGTTCCTCAGCAAGTTTCGCACCGCCATGGATAACGTGCATGACCAGCTGACAGAAAACACCGTCGTCATCTTCCTGGAAGATATTCCCGAGGACGAGATCCCGTACCTGGTTCGACTGTATCTTAGCGACCGCAGGCCGTACTTGCGATGGCCTGACAACGTGAGGGGACGTGAATACTTCTGGAATGAACTGACAAAAGTCGTATCCGTCAATCTTAAGTACAATCCTCTAATCCCACCTGAATAGTTTTGAGCCTACGTCAGAGCCAGCAGGCTTCAACCTCCCTAGGAAGCAATGGGTGACTCTGAACAGGATAAGAACACTCCATGCAAGGTCAGCCCATCATCTCCATCGATGGGAATTGAAGGACAGCCCTGCATATGACAGCCCTGCTTATCGATCGTACGGCCAAACTGTTATGATCGACATAAATACGTCTAGAATATGAGATAAGTCATTTATTTGCTTCCTATTGAAAAACTTATCATTTTGATACCACTTGAGTAGACTTATTGAACTACGATGCAATTAAAGGGTACCACCACCCTAAAATAATATTCTTATTAAAGAAAGGTAACATCTTTAGTATTACATTCCATTCCAAGTTCACAAAAATATGTTTCCAGAAAGAAAGAAAAAAAATGGAAAACGCATCACCATTCTAAAACATGCGTTCTGAATTGCGAAGACTAATGTGTGCAGAGCGAACGAATCGCCCGGGAATCTATTGTCTACCAACGTACGCGTGAATAGCATTGGCGCACTCGCAAATGTTTGGCCCGTACGGAACCAGGAAATAATAGTGGTTCCGTAAGTGGTGGAAATTAATTGCTTTGTTTATGAATTACACAACCTTTTTCAAAATTGTTGGGTATTAGTCCAGTCAATCTAGCATATATAAGGGGGTAACCTCGGCAAAATTGCAACACGGGATTTTTTTTTCGGAATTCTGTTCAGGAAACTCCCCTTAACAACCAACAAAAAATTCCCAATAAATCGGAGTTGCGGAAAGTGGTTTAATTTGCATAATATGCAAATTAGGTATTGTTTGAAAGTAAAAATATGAAATTAATTGTTTAAAAATATTTATATACTATATTAACGCCAAAAAAGTATGGCAACCCAATATTGGTATCCCAAACTACACGATGAACGCACGTCCGTTCTAATAATAGCTACTTAATTTGCATAATATGCAAATTAAGTTCGCCAAAAAAGAAAAAATTTCATATTTTTTTTACAAATCGGGCTTCATTGAGAGGATGCAAATGAAAAAGTATCTTTTTAAAGGTCAGATATGAAAAAGGGTAAAGTTTGACATACAATCAAAACATTACTATCAAAGTAATTTGCATAATATGCAAATGAGCTATTGTTTAAATGGACCAATGAAGTTCTGCAGTTGTTTGAAATGTAGATGTATGATTTTAGCTAGAAAAGTTTGCGAATCTTTTATCCAAAGCTAAGATACTAAAACGCACATATATCAGTACTAATAGTACCAATATTATTTGCATAATTATGCAAATTAAGATCCACAAAAGACAGATAAAAATAACAATAATAATAATAATAATAATATCAATATAGAATTTATAGAGCGCCATGAATCTGGGTGCCCTATTCAGAGGCGCGTTATTACCCTTGCAATTGGTCATCAGGTACAGTTCAAACCCGCATACCTATCGTGTGCACCATCTCAACTCCCATGGGAGCATACTAACCAAATTTAAGATGCCCTATGATGTAGATATTTCATATTCTGAAAACAAATACAGACTTTATTGAGTGAATGCAAATGATAAAGCCTCTATTGTCAAGGTCAGTAATGACAAAGTTTATGGCACCCAATGGGAGCAAGACAATCCATCCATTGTGATGCAATTTGCATATTATGCATCTATTATCAAACCCTGCCAAAAGTAGGTCATCACCTTGAAGGTTCATCTACATTGACTTACGATTGATCTTGACCCATAACTTATAATGCAAATTCTTAAGCCAGAGTTTGAAAAGTACGTGATCCAGGATTTAAGTTTCTTTGATGTCATGTCAAAATGTTGATTACTTATTTAGCACCAAAGATTTCTATTGATGGACGACGACTGAAATTTTGATCATGTGGAGCAGGAAGACATACACACTGTAATTTGATTATTGTCAAAATCATATTGATTAGATATTTGTTGATGAAAAACAAGGACAAACAAATGTATGTATGTATAGAAGGATAACATGCACATATAATACAGTTACGTTAACCGTCATGTACAATTGTGCTAATTCACAAGACTGGAAATCTCACACAAGATGTTGTATAAATGATATATTTCAAAATTATACTAAATAAACATTTCATAGCTTATTTTTTACAAGGGAAACATATACTTTGACAAAAACTTACACGATAAACTTAGTAAGGTTTGAATAAGTGACACATCAACAAAGCGATGAAGAGGACATGGACAGTGGTTTCAAAATAATAACATATCACCATTATCAATAGAATATGAATGATGACTAAGTGAAATGTAGATGGCACAAAGAGATATGGTCAACTCATTTGTACACATTAAACTTGACAAAAATGAAGCCTGTTAAAACAAATGCATGTATATTGAATACGATTAAAAGTGGACACACTCATTAATCATGATAACAAGCGCATTTGAACATTCTATATGGAAAATGCGCTATATAAATTTATTATTATTATGGACAGCAGGACAATGTCCTATTCATCATAACACTTTATTTGAAAGCAAGATGATATATTCTATTTAGAGAAATATGTATGAAGCAGTCCTGGAGAAACAAATAATAAGTTGCTAAACATGTTCTTAGGTTATGATATAACAAACTTATCCTAAGCAGGATTAATGTATACAAATATGATTCTGAAGTAAGTTCGGTATAATTACAACAAAAAAGAAAACTTGTGCATAACATATGTAACCAGGGCGACATGTCCTAACTGTATATAACGAACTAAGGATTGTGTTTTTCTAAAGAACAAGAACATTTACCAGAATGAAAGTACGTTCCGGAGTATATTTTCACATGTGAAATCATTATCACATCATTTCAAAACATGTGGTAAGCAGATTTGAGTTGTCTTTATAAAATGACAAGAGGATAATGTTACATAGTTATATTTTTGAGAAATATTTTAACATTTCTGGTCATTTCTGTTTATTTATGTTTTTATTATTTTGGGGGCCAATGAAGGAGCGTTCTCGTCGCGGCCCCTGTCGGGTGAAAACCTGTGAATCCTTCAATTTTACTGCACTATACGATTTGAAAGAAAAAAAAAACATTTACGTTTTTAAACTAGATAGTTTGTTGTATCTTTTCAGTTCGATTCCTGTTCCTCAGATAAAGGGAAACAATCTTAAAATCCCGGGGGGCACACTCAACTATATTGCTGTACACACGCGCGACAAAAGGTTTTTCAAACCCACCCTAAACAAGTTGTATCCATTGGTCAAATTGATACCCTATTCAAGTATTTTCGCGTACTTTTTTGACAATTTTGCCCCCAAAACAAGTATAACCCCTAAAACATACCCCTAAACTAGGTCTACGTCAATTGCTCTCAATTAAACAAGTTTGGAGAAGAGGATACCCTCAACGCGTATTTGTTTTCCGGGGGGGGGGGGGGGGGTCTGTCCTCATTGAAAGGGGGGTATCATGCGTGACCAAGAAAACGAGTAATTAGGGTGTTTTTTTTACGATCAGGCGAGATACTCGAGTATCTCGAATAGGGTCTCAAAATCACCCAAAATCAGGAAAAAAGGGTTTCTTTTTTAGGCTGATAAATTACTCGTTTAGGGTCTCAAAAAGATGAATTACTCGTTTAGGGTCTCAAAAACTCAGCTTACTTGCTTAGGGTATCAAAAATAGTTATCACTTGCTTTTAATAGGGGTTTACAAAAAAAAAAAGATTACTTGCTTAGGGTTTCAACTATAGTTATGACTTGCTTAGGGATTTACAAAAATTTGATTACTTGCTTAGGGTATCAAAAATACCGATAATCACACTTACTTAGGGTGTATTTTTTGCACCACGCAAATACTCGCTTAGGGTGCTTTTGGCAAGTCCTTGGTCACGCATGATACCCCCCTTTCTATGAGGACAGACCCCCCCCCCCCCCGGGATTTGTTTAACTCCACAAACATACCCTTTTTTCTGATTTTGGCCTTTTTGACACCCGAAACGCGTCATGATCGGCAAAAAGGACCCTTTTTACGCGTTTTTTTGGTCGCGCGTGTGTACAGCAATATAGTTGAGTGGCACCCCGGGCTTAAAATGACCATCATTCTCGCTGTCGACTTTCATGTTAGCATGCAATGATGCAATTGACTTGTGCGGACAACATTCCATTATGTTTGCTGAAATTTGAAAGAAAATCTCTGCTGTTATACGCTTTTGTTCAACAGTTTTAAAACCTAGAATGTTATAATATAAAAAAGGCTAAATTATTTGCATTGTTCAAAGCAAGTTACGCTATTATTATTTCTCGATATCATACCGGTATGAGCAGTTATGTCTTTACTGTGAAAACTGTATACATAACTATAACAGTTTGACCTGTTATGTTTCTAAATGCAAATCTTCATTGAAATTTCGTTGTACCAAATGAAACATGGGAATCTATATGCAGATAAATACTAATAATAGGAATAATATCCCCAATTTATGTATCATCTATCACGATTGATGAGTCCATAGATGTGTTCGTTGAACTTGGTACAAATTGATTACCATTCTGTAGCCTATAGTTTTCATTCATTTGTAAATGCAAAGTTACATCGAAACTAAAATTATCAGTAACCGTTTCAATAGCTCATTTGCATAATGCAAAGCACTTTAATTACAGGCCTACTGTTTTGGTAGGATGTCTAACAAAAATACTTGCTACTACTGACCTGAAAAATGTAGGTTTTATCATTTGTATTCACTCAATCAAGTCCGTTTTTTTAAAAGAAATGTGCAATATTTTACCATTTTGTGGACATTAATTTGCATATTATGCAAATTATATGCAAATTATGTTGAACTGATATACGTGTCACCGTGTGTTATGGTATATTGGCTTTTGATACAAGATGTGCACACTCTTCTGGCTATGATAGTGCATCTAGTTTTTAAACAATACAGAACTTCATATTGATCCAATCAAACTATAGCTCATTTGCATAACATGCAAAGTACTAATGATGCTAATGTTTCGATTGCGTGTCACCCTAACTTGTTTCATATCTGACCTTAAAAATATAAAGGCTTTATCATTTGCATCCACTCGATCAAGTCTATTTGTTCAACAATATGGAATATTTGATTTTGGGGGGAAACCTAATTTGCATATTATGCAAATTATGTAGTAATTACTAGTACGGGTATGCGTTCATCGTGTACTTTATGATCCTAATATTGGGTTGCCATACTTTTCTGGTGTCAATATAGGTTATAAATATTTTTAAACAATTAATTTAATATTTTTACATTCAAACAATACCTAATTTGCATATTATGCAAATTATGTAGTAATTACTAGTACGGGTATGCGTTCATCGTGTACTTTATGATGCTAATATTGGGTTGCCATACTTTTCTGGCGTCAATATAGTACATAAATATTTTTAAACAATTAATTTAATATTTTTACATTCAAACAATACCTAATTTGCATATTATGCAAATTAAACCACTTTCCGCAACTTCGATTTCTTTTTTTTGGTTGTTAAGGGGAGTTTCCTGAACAGAATTCCGAAAAAAAAATCCCGTGTTGCAATTTTGCCGAGGTCAAGACCATATATTGACTGGACTATATCTATTTGATATCACAAAACGGTACCAAAACATATAATAATGTGTTGTTCTTTGCCTGGTGGTCCCCTTTAATTTTCTAAGCGGCAATAAACTGAAGATATTTTCGAATACATTGTTGTACAAGTTGTACATAACTTTCACTGCATATAAAACACTACACAAAAAATTTACTCCTTATTACTTACTTCACGTTGCCAGTAATTAATGATAATGGGGGCAATGGGGTCAGCATGTCGAAATGTATTAACGAACCTTATCATTAGTCAAGCCTGTAATTTCAAAGGATGTGAACATACACATGATAATAATAATTGTAAATATGGAATGGATATTGACAAATTTATCTTTCATTTATTTTCAATATAATGTCATATATTATTGATCGTTTTATCATGCTTAGGCAGGCAATTGTACATTTCAATTACTTCTCATTTTACTAGAAATTTTACGTGGTTTGTATCTAATAGCAACAAGGTTCAGAATGATATGTAAATGTAAAAATCGCTGTGATCGAATATCATCAATGTATGCAACAGCACTATGTACGTGAGGCAAATACTTAATACACATTTTCTTTTAATTATGTATAGTGATTATATTTTATTGGAATATACATTGTGACATCTAATTTGGAGTTTGAGCTGTACTGGTACCGTATTACATTCGAATTTACGTGATCCTTAACTTTGTCAAATTCAACCAAAATCTATTGTAGATGATTAATTGGCAAACAGTGTCTTTTTACAAACCAAATAACTATCACACATCATACAGAATGATATGTAACAATATTGTCTCAAATATATCGTTTGGAAAATATGTTATGAGGTGAATGGATCACTTAAAGTGCACCTGTTAAGTGTCAGATATTGCCCAAAATGACATTTGAGACTTCAATCCTGTACTAAAATCATTGTAAGATATGTCCGAATGATGTGTGAAAGTTTCATTGAAAAAGAACACTGCTTTCCTAGTTAAAAAAGCGAAAATATGCGTCAGCTTTGACAACAAATTACTGTATGACGTTTATGAGGTTTATGACCGTTCATTAACGCTCTTGAGCTGAATGATAGATATCGTCATACTAAAGGGGCATTTGAAAAAAAATATTACCCTATTTTATTATTCTCTTACCATAAGTTAAACAACACGGTATAAAAGAAACGAGGAAGCTCCAAGTAATGTTCGTGGAGTTAGACACTTTACAGGCCTCCCTTTAAATGAATTTGTTCGCATAGAAAGACTGATTTGTAATTGTAGGAAAAACTTCGCACGGGAAATCGTTTGGATGAGTGTGGCAACCTCCTCTGTGCGGCACGAGGCATTGTCCCGGGGGTCACTCTCATACACAAGTGCTACCCACCCGTGTCCATCAACCTCTGAAATTGACCCTAATGCCAACAAATGGCGTATCGTCAACGTCAACCTCTGTAATTGGCCCCAATGCCAACAAATGGCGTATCGGCCTTTTCTGAAATGTACCCTAATGGCGTATCGGCCTTTTCTGAAATGTACCCTTATGGCGTATCGGCCTTTTCTGAAATGTACCCTAATGGCGTATCGGCCTTTTCTGAAATGTACCCTAATGGCGTATCGGCCTTTTCTGAAATGTACCCTAATGGCGTATCGGCCTTTTCTGAAATGTACCCTAATGGCGTATCGGCCTTTTCTGAAATGTACCCTAATGGCGTATCGGCCTTTTCTGAAATGTACCCTAATGGCGTATCGGCCTTTTCTGAAATGTACCCTCATGGCGTAACGCACCTTTTCTAAATAGACTCTTAAGGCGTATCTTACAATGATATTGGTGTATGATTGAGGTCTCAAATATCACTTTGGGGGAAATAATACAAAGTTAATAGATCACTTTAAAATAAAAACAATGAATTTAATAACACTTTTAAATAATCAATTTAAAACACTTTAAAATAATGAATTTAAAACACTTTAAAATGATGAATTTGAAACACTTTAAAATAATGATTTTAAAATACTTTAAAATAATGATTTTGACTTGGTTATACCATCAGGAATATGACTTGTCCATTAATCTGTATGCCCATTGCTTAATTACGTTTCATGCGTACATACAATGTTCTATGTACTAAAACATTTTTTATCTTTGTGTTATCACAGATTTGTGCATAATGTCTTACCATTATTTCCTTGTATTTCTCCACGCTAGTTTTGCGTTCTATAGATCATGCAGACTATGACAAGATTGTACAGTACATAGATAATCAAGATTATATGATATAAAGCAACATGTACAAATTCCTAACTACTTTTTTTTATTTTATAGAAGTGATCTTTGTGTATACATGTAAAACTATTAATAATTTCTCTTAGATTTTTCAAAACAAATTGTAATGGTGTATTTAAATAACTTTCTTCTAATAAAATGGAGAAAAAGACAACACAAGTGAGACAATAATGTTGTAGTTTCTTTAATGTGAGTTGATGGGGACGGTAACTATTCAAGGGATATGTTGAATAATATGTTAACACAGACAAACAGTTGATAAAGTGTGTATTTTTGTGATGTGATGTGTGAAAATTCCAAGTTAAATGAATGACATATGGCCGAGTAATGAACAAAAGTGCAAAGTGATATTCCCTAGATCATTGCACTGAAGTTATATGTGCTATCTCATTAGCATAAGTTTGTACACAATCCAAAAGATCCCCATAATGTTTTTTTTCTTTCAAATTCAATCATACATATATACCGTGTGTCCCCCAAAAAATTACAATCGGACTCTCTGCAACGATAAACTCTGAAGATAGTAGATCAATCATAATGCTATTTCAGGGTATGAAACTATAACTTATTACCTACATTTTGCAGAAAATCCTATTCGATTTGCTTCAGTGGTCATGGAGAATGGGGGATCTTTGTAAATCATGTCATGGGTCCGATTCTTCCAAGTTTGACACTTGGATGCTCTTGGCACCCATATGAATGGAAATATTTTGCTCACAACTGTCAGGGCAACTAACAAATTAATTCAAATTCTGTGCATACCTTTATATCAATGGTGTGTATTCGTGTGAGGTTTTGTTGTTGAAAGATGTTTTGATCTCTCAGAAAAAAAAACAGATAACAGAAAGCCATAACGGAGGAAGAGCTCAAATCAATCTTTTATGAGTTAATGATTTAATTTCTCTATTTAATCATTCATTTTCACACCTTACCAATGTTTGCCAAACTCAGAAATATGATTCCCTTTTACTTCATTTCATTCATTATTTATTTCGTTAGTTGAAAATGAAAGGAAACAAGCAGTCACTTTCTCAAAATATATTTCTGTGCGAGAACACAATGAACAACTTCGTATTTGTAAGGCATGAACACAACGCGTCTCCATCTGACATGACTTACCAAGATCCCCATTCTCCATGACCACTGAAGTAAAAATGCAAGATGTAGGTAATAAGTTATAGTTTCATACCCTGAAATAGCATTATGATTGATCTACTATCTTTAAAGTTATCGTTGCAGAGAGTCCGATTGTAATTTTTTTGGGGACATACGGTACAAACATACTTACACACATACTTACAAACATACATACATACAAATATTCAAACATACACACACACGCGCACACACACACACACACACACACACACACACACACACACACACACACACACACACACACACACACACACACACACACACACACACACACCGTAACTATTTACCTATACGGGGTGGCCCCAAAGATTGGAACGGCATACTTTCCATATCACTGCCTACTGGAACTAAACGCCCGATTCTTCCAGAATAGACTCTTTGAGCAGATAAATAGTTCCCAGAAAAGTGATTTGCTAGGTAGATTTGATCTCAATTAGTTCGAAATTACTGAACACATTCGGGGTTTCAAATTTGTTTCATTTTTCAATCAAATTGTGGCCGTAAAATCGCCTCTTTCGCCACCATCTAGTGAGAGAGAAAAAAAACAATTTCCCCCCATGGTATGGAATATCGATTCGTTTCTTTTTTATGGGCCACCCCGTATAGACTTTCCACCTGAACAAAAACACACATTGCAATAACAGGCTAGACAGCATTATGAAAGCAACACCAGGTATTAAACAGTAATGTGCAGAAATTGAAAAATTAGTTTTATTGACTATTCCATTCTCCATCATATATTAACAGAGTATTGTGAATACTAGATACACGCAATAATGGAAGTACATGTACAATTATAATCAGATCTTATATTTTAAAGGGTAACCCTGTAGAGTTGTACTGATAAGTTAGTTTATATTAGTTTTTGATTATATTCCAATCCATAGTGCACCTGTGCATGCACCTTGTCGACTCTCATCTCATTTGGTCTACATGTTTGCGTCTACAAGAAAAATGATTATGATTAGGGACTAGGGATTACGGTTAGGGGATTGGGTTAAGGATTAGGTTCATGGTTGGGGGTCAACATTTGGACTAGGGGAAACGAAAGTTTCAGGCATCATATAGACCTCATTCCTGTAGACCAAATGGGTTGTAGACCAAGTGAACATCAATCATCCTGTCATGTATTATCGAACAAGAGCAAAGAAAATGGGATTCCAACGGGATTCGAACCCGAGACCTCCGGATTGCTAGACCGGTGCTCTTACCGACTAAGCTATATAAAACCCTAGTACGGCGTTCGTCCCCGAAACCCCTTAATTATCATTACTCGTGTGGTCAGAAGCTATTATTATAAACATGACAATAATTAAAATTATTATACAGATACGGAGATACCCTTTTTTTCTAAAATGGCGTAAGATACACTGTTGGTCATAATGTTGGAATATTTTTTTTTTAGATCCAACTTTTTTATTTTCCCTGTTTTTTGCGCCTAATGAATCATTTTAGACTAAAAAAATCATTACATTATGTTTCCAAACTACCAATGTACAATACATGGTAGCATGAATTTGCATTAATTAATTAATTCTTTTGTTTTGAGCTTTGAAAGGCAGGACCTTTGATGATTGGCCCCTTTCCTTCTCCAAAGCGTATGTCCAACGAGTCATCGTTATGGGTCATTTCTCAAAGTTGGCCGTGAGATTTTCAACCAAAATTGGCACAGAGGCTCTCGAGGCCATACCCGGTCCAATGCCATTGGCTACCCGCCAAACGATGCTTGTGCTCCACCAGGAAGGGGTGTCAACAAGCAATGTCCACTATTTCGTTGGACCATTGCATGTTAAGGTCTGTAAAGTCCTCAGATGTCATCGAGAGAAGGGTCAATTAAAGCCAAGATTATCTCTAGGACGTCTACGATTGACCACCAGGATAGATTATCGCAAATTGCTTAACCTGTGCCGTAGAAACCGGAAATGCCCAAAAGGAGCCTTCGCCGACTATGAAGAAAACACTATGGAATCAACGCCTTCCGCCAAACTGTACATCAGCAATCCCTCTAACATGGTCACATAGCAAGACAAACTACCAAGTGTCCACCCAATACCATGTAACCGAGATTTACCGGACGTCCCTGGACTAGGGAGCCCAGAAGATTTCCGCCTGGACACTAGAGATATGTCATCTTAATGGGTACGAGCCATACCACTGTTGGGACGTCACAAACTCAAGTCATTTAGTGAATGCACACAACTGGAAACTTCTCGCCACGTAATCGGCGAACCATTTGTCTTCCATCTGTTCGGTCAAGGATGTTATGGCTCGTACCAATTAAGATGACATATCTCTAGTGTCCAGGCGGAAATCTTCTGGGCTCCCTAGTCCAGGGACATCCGGTAAATCTCGGTTACATGGTATTGGGTGGACACTTGGTAGTTTGTCTTGCTATGTGACCATGTTAGAGGGAATGCTGATGTACAGTTTGGCGGAAAGCGTTGATTCCATAGTGTTTTCTTCATAGTCGGCGAAGGCTCCTTTTTGGCATTTCCGGTTTCTACGGCACAGGGTAAGCAATTTGCGATAATCTATCCTGGTGGTCAATCGTAGACGTCCTAGAGATAATCTTGGATTTAATTGACCCTTCTCTCGATAACAACTGAGGACTTTACAGACCTTAACATGCAATGGCCCAACGAAATAGTGGACATTGCTTGTTGACACCCCTTCCTGGTGGAGCACAAGCATCGTTCGGCGGGTAGCCAATGGCATTGGACCGGGTATGGCCTCGAGAGCCTCTGTGCCAATTTTGGTTGAAAATATCACGGCCAACTTTGAGAAATTACCCATAACGATGACTCGTTGGACATACGCTTTGGAGAAGGAAAGGGGCCAATCATCAAAGGTCCTGCCTTTCAAAGCTCAAAACAAAAGAATAAATTAATTAATGCAAATTCATGCTACCATGTATTGTACATTGGTAGTTTAGAAACATAATGTAATGATTATTTTTAGTCTAAAATGATTCATTCGGCGCAAAAAACAGGAAAAAGAATAAAGTTGGATCTAAAAAAAAATATTCCAACATTATGACCAACAGTGTATATGCTTATTCGAGGTAACATTGTATGCTTAAAGGGAAAGTTGAGTTTTGGTAGAGAGGGCGCTAGACTACTTAATTGGTTTGTGAGGTAATGAAAAACTGAGTGTAAAATTTGAAAGAGCATAATATTTCAACAATAAAATCATCTTTGTTTGATCAAAATCGGCTGAAATATCCATAAATATAACAATTTGTAATAAACCCGGGGCCCCGGTTTTATTAGAGAATTTTGAACCAGCCGTTAAAAATTCAAAAAAATTCTTCCTCTTTTCAAAAAGTTACAAAATAGGTATTTAAATAGTTGTTGGTTATTTCTCTATCTAATCACTATTTCAACAAAGCATCACATGCACAATATTTTATTCAAAATGGTTGAAACCGATGAGTGTTTAGAGAGCGCCCTCTTACGTTTTAACGGCTCTTTTTGAATGATAACATGATCTTTACTACGTCATTTGTAATTTTGTGTTCCTTTCTAGTTATAACTATTAGTTTGTAATGTAATGATGCAGGTTTTGGTTACTAAAATTCAGTTTCACTAAAACTGTACTCTCCTTACCAGAACTCAACTATCCCTTTAATCTGCATGCCATCACATATTATTGTTGATGTTTTTTTTTTGTGAATGCACATTCATTTCTCAACGTCGAATAGAACATTCAATCAAACTTTCTTTTTAATTTCATTGCAGTTTTCAATCTTAGAAGAAAATGGACATGTGTCCGATTAAAAGAACAAATTTAAATATTTAAACAAGAAAATTAAACGATTTGGAAATGGTAAATTGAAATTGAAAATACAAGCACTAACTTGAAATTGAATTTAGCTGAAATGTCAAAAATAATTATGTTTTCGAAAAAGTATCGTGTTATATTGGTTCGGGTCTTCGTCTTTTAATACGAATTTCGTGGGCTCGATTTCCAGCCGCTGCACGTGTGCCCTTCAGCAAGACACATTATCCACATTATTTTGCTGCTCTCAACTCAGGTGTAGTAAATGGGTACTTGGCAGGAATATATTCCTTGAACTGCTTGAACGGCTAAAGCCAAGCTCCGAGCGCTATAAAATAAAGTGCTATATACAAATGGACAATTATTATTATTATTATATTAAGCACAATATTTTAATGATAGGTAATTGATTAGGCCGACAATTTAATATCTATTTAGCTACAAGACAATCGCAAGTATACTAAGCCATATCAAGTAGTTTCAATAAATTATCAATACAAATAAGCGTCCAGGATGGAAACAAAGATTTAAATTAGTTTCAGTGGCTAGAATAAACTATTTGTAATATAAAGACAGGAAGAATCGATGTCGCTCAAATGCAACATTCAAGCGTCATTCGTTACAGCTAAAGATAATATCCAATGCACTATTGATACCAATATGCGTTCGGTTTGGACACGTAGATTTAAATTAGAGTGAGAAGTAGAAGAAATAATTTCTGATAATCAAGAAAGGAACGTTATCGATTTCATTCAAATCCACCTTCCAAGCATTATTCGTTACAGCTAAAGCTATTGTGGATAATCTGCAGAATATATGAGTTCATTTGGACATCATGTAACTTGGATTTTTTTTTATTTAGTCTGTATTTTAGAGTTAATTCATAGTAATCAGATGTTAATTCTGAAGAAGAAAAAACCTGAAAATAATCGGCGATGGCAACTATACGGCATGTTGAGGTATACTATACCACTATACCGTGTCCGTGGGTGATATTATAGGCGGTATATTTGTACAGATTGGGGCATGATGCGTTTTGTTTGATGGGAGCTAGGGTATAGGGTATAGCCCCGGGGTGTTTCACAAAGATTCAAACTTGAACTTAACTCTAATTTGGACCTATTTATTATGGAAATCCGTTAGTTTCTTTGTCAATTTATTGAATGTTTTTTTGTAACGCATACCATTTGAAAAAGTAAAATTAAGAAGCCTTGAAAATATCGATATCATTATGTATTAGAAGTCTCAAATAATTGCATTTGTTTTGCCTTAGAATATGTTTGAATCCAAGCCTACAAATAGCCTACCACCATTTTAAGTTCAACTTAGTATCTTTGTGAAACACCCCCTGGTCACGTTCACGACAGGTTCACAATGATGATTTGGGGGATTTCGTGGCTTGTTTTGCGATGTTGTACGACAGTCGATACGAAGAAATTGGTGTCGTGCGACGAAAAGTTGTCGTGGCTTGAAATTCGGACTACCCTATTTTATGCCACGACAGATCCACGAAATATCTGTCTTACATGGCCCCGTTGCAGAAAGAGTAAGTCGGATCATGATTGTGTACTAAATGCGCAAATCTGATTGGCTGAAACCGCTGAAACGCGCAAATTTTCTGACTTACAATCAATTGTAACTTACAATCGATTGTATCTCTTTCTGCAACGGGGCCCATGGTGTCGTGAAAACATACGACAATCGTACGATATTTGTACGAACAATGACATGCTGTGGATGCCAACAGTTTGGAGTCGCACGATAGACCTGCGACATAACCACGACATTTTCTGACTTCTCTGTCTGTTCATGTAGTGAAAGCATCTAAAATTTAATTTTGACCAATTCTACTTCCACGACAATTCTCATTTCGTACGAAATTAGCCACGACAGAAAAATGTACATTTAGTACGACAACATCATCGTGGGTTTCATTGTGAACTGGGCTGGTTAGGGTAAGGGATAGGGTTAGACGAGAACAACCCAAATCTGCACCGAAATATTAAAATATCGCGTCCGGGGGAAAGAGTTAAATAGCTAGATGAACGTATAATATTGGAGGTTGGTTTAATCCGATGTTTGATTATCACGGTTCCAATATTCAATGTGAGTCAGCTGTCAGCTGTCATCAGGGTCAGCTGTGTCTTGAGGCTGCGTAAAAAGGGGGAAAGTGAATGCATTTATATATAATTATTTTTATAATATATATATATATATATTTGTTCACATTATAACATCACTTCATTGTCATATCATTATACTATTATTATGATATAAACAAGATAGTTTAGTGTATTGATACATAACCACATACACGTACAATACAAAACAAAGCAGTTGGTGAACTGAAATAAGTTTTGTTTAAAATCAAAATTAAGTACATCACATTACACTATAATACATTATTTTCAAATCTGACCATTATCTTATTTAATAGCATTACAATATTAATACGAATACGATATGAAAATGTGTCTTAAAACAATACAATATAGCTTTCCAATCCTACCATAGCTGCAATGCCTGCATGCAGGTACTATTGCTATACTATATTTGCGAACCTCTAATGGTACATTCTTCATTATTGTTTGCTAAATATAAAATACACTGTAAGCAGGAAAATATTTCAACTTAAAACGAGGCTTTTCAGATACAAGGGCCCACATTCATTAATATCCTCTAGCTTAGATTCAAGCATTTTCAAGCAGTTTCAAGCATTTTCGTTGCGATTAATCGAAAAGTTGCGTTTGATTGCAAATTTGTCGCAAGTCGGTAAATACGCACATTTGAGCCAATGAGATTTGCGCATTGTGATTAAACGCAACTTTGCGATGAATCGCAACTATATTTATAACGTAGTGCATGTCTGGACCATAGATCATGACATTTCTTGGGCATTTCATGGGTTTTAGAGGCCCATTAGGTCCGCAAAGTCATTGGGGAGGTGACCTTCACACGACTTAGCAGACACATTACAGTACACGATAATGTATACATGCAATTTCTTCAATTTTTACTGTATTAACTTGAACCAAATTTATTTTTTTCATTTCAAATCTAGACATCATGAGAATCCCATTAGCAGATTTTAATCCAAACATTATCATAAATACATCAAAACTATAATTTGATCTAATTCTTATTATATTCATTGTTGTACGCCATCTTGTCTTTAAAAACAAAGAAAAACAAAAGATTGCTTGATGAAATGAATTTCAATTCATGAAAACCTGTCACCAATGATACTCATGAAATTTGACCAGAAAAACACCCAAACTTCACCTGTTTACTAAACAAAATTTTAAAATAAAAAAAATTAAAAACATGCTCTTCAGTTTATGGTTACCAATGGCAACTGGAAGTGGCTAATCTAGTCAAATTGTATACAAAAATGTTCGTAATAAGATTTTAGGAAAAGTCACCAAATTTTGTGAAAATTTGATAAAAACTGTGGAAGCGGTGACGGGAAGTATGGTTAGTAATGGAAGTACACTGTTAAAACGCTGTGTAAAAATGGTTGTTGAATCTTTTTATACAATTTTAGGTGTAGCATGAAAAGTTGTAGAAAGAAGGGTTGCGTAAAGCGGCCATTGTTCAAGCGTTGTTGACAAGTGTTAAATCACGTGATAGTTTCGAACGCGAAATCACCACGACAAAACCCCTTTTGTCCCCCAGCAGACCAAGCGAACCGAGTTAGCGCAGTCAGTAGCGTGTTAGACTTATAACCCAAAGACCCCCGGTTCGATTCTGACCTTGCCGCTTTTTAGTACAATCCTTTTTGTATTTGCTATTTCAACAACATGGTTGTTGAAATTTATTCTAAACAACAGTTGTAGAACAAATTAAACCAACAGTTGTGTAAACTTTAAACAACTGGGGTTGTTGAATGTTTTCAACAACATTTGGATGGTTCATATGTCAAACAGCGGTTGTTGAAAAATTTCAACAAGTTGTTGAATTTGTTTACACAGCGTTTTAACAGTGCGGGCCACAGAGGTCTGACAATATCCGGGGGCAATATACGCTGGAAGCTTGAAGTGTTGCCACACCTAAGATATTCAAAGTTATTCATATCCTTAATTTCATTTCATTTTCATTTTTCATTTATTTATTTCATTTCCAACAAATAATACATTTTACAGTCATATAGAACATAAATATTGTAATTTTACAATTGAAATCATGATAAGAGAACATAATTTATAAAACTAGTAGTTGGAAATGGAGAGCGCTGCTAAAAAGCGATGCTTGTACAATGCAGCGCTCTCTAATTAATTGTTACAGTACTTTAAGCTACAAAAAAAAAAGTAAGTACGAAAAAAAATTATATTACTACAAAACTAAACAAAACTTACTCTAAGAAAACAACAACAAAAAAGAAAATACATGTACTACAAAAACTTACTTATGACAGGAAAATAAAAATGTCAACATCATAAAAAAGATCTACCAGAAATACTTAAGAAAAAAATAAATAAATGATATGGAATATAGAAGGAAAGGCTGTTATTTAGCGTATTTGTGGGGGTTGTGAGACAGTATAGAGGAAAGAGGAAATGATAACAGAAACACGAAACAAAGAGCCAGTACTCTCGCCTTACGAGATAATCCGCCAAGTCGGCCAGTTCAGGGCATTGGCGCACGCCGTATTGATTGCACGATCTAATTCTTAAATATGCTCTAATCTAAGAGGAGGATTGCTGAATGATTCTAATCCGCTTGATATGAACACAATAGATAGTTCTTTAATTTATTTTAAAGTGATTGAGGCTAGGGGAATCTGTTATTGTATCATCAAGATTATTCCAAAATTTGGGACCACTAAATGTAATATTTAATTTAGCTAAGCGTGTTCTCATTAAGGGTAAATGATATGCCTCAGAATTACGAGTTGAGTAGCTATGTATAGTCTTATTTTTAACAAACATATTCTTAAACGTTTCAGGGAGTGAGTTATTATCTAATTTATACATAAACTGTCCTAGCTGATAATTATAGAGGTTTTGAACTTTAAGAATATTATTATTTAAAAAGCGTTCGTTTGTATGAGCTCGATACGGGACGTTACAAATAACACGCAACGCTTTCTTTTGAAGAAGCAACATTTTCTCCGTGTATGTAGAGTGTGTGTTGCCCCATGCAAGTATTCCATACTTCAAATAATGTAATATTAATGTAAAATATAACATAATCAAGGTCGAGCTCGGAAACAAATATGTTAATTTGTTCAATACTCCAATATTTCGAGAAAATTTTCGACATATATTATCAATGTGAGGTGCCCATGAAAGTTTATTGTCTACAGTTAATCAAGAAAATCAATTGTAGTGACTTGTTCAATATAAACATTACCAAATAAAATAGTGTCCGGTAATTCTTTAAGAGTGTTACTAAATAACATATATTTCGTTTTTTGTAAATTAAGTGACAATTTATATGCAGAAATCCAATTATATACTTGTTTTAACTCCTCATTCATAATATTTACCAGAGAATTAGGATTAGGGTGAGACAAAAATACATTAGAGTCATCTGCGAATAAAACAAACGAAAGCTGATCGGAGGAATTTTGAAAATCATTTATATAAATAATACATAATAATGGCCCAAGTAGACTCCCTTGTGGGACACCACATTTAACAGGTTGCATTGTAGATCTTTGGCAATTTAAAGAAAAAAAATGTACACGATTATACAAATAACGTCTAAACCATTCCAATGCCTTCCCTCTAATGCCATAGTGTTGTAATTTATATAAAAGTATATGATGGTCTATCAAACGCTTTTGAGAAGTCTAAAAAAACGCCTATTGTGTGAGAGTAATTATCAATAGCTTTATAAACCTTATCAATGAATGTTAAAAGAGCATGAGATGTATTATGTTTCTGTCTAAATCCAAATTGAAAGTTTGAAATTATCTTATTTATATTCAGAAAGTCTAGTGTTCTAGTATATATTATCTTTTCTAATAATTTAGAAAATGAAGTTAACAAAGATATTGGTCTATAATTATTTACATCCATTTTGTCCCCTTTTTTGTGTATCGGAATAATTTTCGATATTTTCATATTGTCAGGAACTATCCCATTTATCAAAGACAAATTAAAAATATGTACTAAAGGATCCGCTATAAATATTATTATATTATTTAATAACACATTATCAATACCATCATGTCCAAAACTTTTCTTATTTTGCATATTTTTTACCAAATTAATCAATTCGTTACGAACAATCGGAGCGAAAAATAATGGATTATCATTTGGGGCTCCTAAAAAAATCAACGAATTCTTCTTCTGCGAAAAATATGAATTAAACGTATCAACAATTATTCTAGGATCATCTATTTCTCTATTATTATAATTAATTTTAGAAACACCTGGTTTTTGTTTCATATTATTCATCGCGTTATTTATAATTCTCCATGTATTACGCATATCATGTTTAAACAAATTTAATTGATTCATATAATATTCTCTCTTTTCTACACGCAGTATCTTAATCAAAGTATTTTTATAGTTTGTATACAAAATTAAGATGCGATGCCTCTGTTCGTTTGGATTTGTATGCGTAATACAAATTATTGTTTCGATTTATGGTTCGTAATAACGTTTTAGTAACCCATGGGAGTCTGGGTACTTTTTTATACTGACCTCTTTTAGATTTAGTTAAAGGGATCTAGTAACTTTGTTGACATGTACAGAAAGTGATGAATGGTTGATGCAATGTACATTGTTGTTATCTCGTATATCCACAGGGTATTGTGTGAAAATTTCAAGTCAAATGGACATTGCATGGCCAAGTAATGAGCGAAAATGCAAAGTGATATTTACCAACTCACTGCACTCACTTTGTACACGATAAGAAAAACTCGCCCGGAGTTTTTCTTATGAGTGTCAAATTCGAAAGAGCATACAATTTTAATGACATAACTAACTTTATTTGATCAAAATCGGTTCAGAAATGGCTGAAATATCCATAAACATAACCATTTGTTATAATCGTGGGGCCCCACAATAATTCGATAATTTTGAACCAGCCGTTAAACAAATTGTTAAAATGCTTCCTCTTTTCAAAAATTTACAAAAGAGGTTTTTAAGTAGTTTTTGATTATCTCTCTATCTAATCACTATTTCAACAAAACATCACATGCACAATATTTTATTCAAAATGGTTGAAACCGATGAGTGTTTAGAGAGCGCACTCATGAGTTTTAACGGCTCTTTAAAAAAAAATGATAACAGGCTTTTAATTAGTCATTTGTAATTTTGTATTCCATTCTAGCATGGTGGAGTTATAACTATAAGTTTATAATGTAATGGTGCAGATTTTGGTTACTAAAATTCAGTTTGACCAAAACTGTACTCTCTTTACTAGAACTCAACTATCCCTTTCTAAGTCTAGGCTTTTAAAAATCGAAGTATAGGTAAGATTGTTTTGTTACGAAGTATATTTTGGCTCACCAGAGTTCATGACGACCAGAACAAGCAGCAGCAAGGCGGATAAAAGTTTGAAGTGTGCCATTGTGACTCTCAGCGATCAACTCTAACAATACTGTAAAGAGAAATTGTTTAATGTTTAACAAATAATGTAATAATAATAATAATATCCATTTTGATATAGCGCTTTTATCACCGAAGTCTCAAAGCGCTTGGAGCAAGAAATGCTTGAGCGCCCCATCATGGTAGCTCGGCTAAAGCCAAGGTAATAATTATTACCTTGGCTTTAGCCGAGCTACCATGATGGGGCGCTCAAGCATTTCAATTAGGAATACATTCCTGACTTGAAGGCAGCAAATGTGGATTAGGTTTCTTGGACACGTGCCGCGGCTGGGAATCGAACCCACGGCCCTCGTATTGAAAGACGAAGGCCCGAACCAATATATCACGACACTCCCACGATATATTATGCCTTTATTTTAGCATAGATTTAGATAGTATATCTATTTCTATATATTTTAGTAAGTTCGCTTGTGCGTCTATTACCGGGGTATTCCGTCCCCAAAATAAAAATGTTTTCATGTTGTTGATGAAAATGTCCGTCTAGGTGAAGGTGTTACTTTTGGAGGAGATTTTAATAAAGTCCTTAATTATAAACCGGACAAAGCAGGAGGTATTTTGACAATTGTTTTAATTATGTTTATTAACGAGAACAGATGGGTCTAATAGAACTTATAGATATATGGCGAGAAAATCATATGAATTTAAAGAAGTTTACACATAAACAAAATTGTCGTGGACTAGTTCAAAGTAGAAAAAGTAGAAAAACTAATTGGAGATCAATAAGGTTGTTAATTACGTATTATAACATTTATGGCTTCAGTATTCATTAGAAAATACAGTAGATTGAAAATCGTTTTAAACCCCTGCATTTCTTTTGATCAAAATGCTTATTTAAAAGGTCGTTATAAAATTAGTAATAATATACGTTTAATAGCCGACGTCATAAACTATATGCAGGACAAAAATAAATCAGGTGCAATTTTATTTTCGAATTAGAAAAAGCCTTTGATAAAGTTAATAGAGATTTTCTTCATGAAGTGTTAGAAAATCGAATTTTGGGGAAACAATTTATAGGAAAAATAGAAACTATATACTAACACTCATAGTTGTTTATTGAATGATAATTGGCAGTCGTTGTACTTTCCTTTAAAGAGAGGACTCCGACAAGGATGACAAGTTTCTGCCTTATTGTTTTTAGTTGTAATTTAAATGTTAGCAATTGATTTGAAACAAAGTAAAGACATACACACTCTTGAAGTTAAAATTAGTAAATTTGCTGATAACACAAGAGTCTTTTTAAAGAATTAGCAATTACAAGGCATTGGAGAAAATTGGAGCTTTTAGTTTTAAAAAATTGCTGGCCCAACATTAAATATTAAAAAATCAAAAGGATTTTTGTTTGGTAGTTTGATGAAAATCAGTTTAATGATAATGATTGGTCAAGTACCATTATTAAAACAGTAAGGGTTTATTTTAGTAAGAATATGAATAATGCTTACAAAAGAAAGTGGAAAGAAAAGGTAGAAAAAATACAGGAAAAAATCAATTTATATATCTGGGAAAGTCATTATTTTAAAGACACTAGTTATTTTAAATGTAACATTTATTATGCTTGTTATTCCAACTTGTAATTATATTAATTCCAAAATTTTAAAATTTAGTATTGAATTGATATTTCTTAGGATACACCTTTGATATGCCTTATATTGGCCTCTGCGTAGAAATTAAATAAATTGAATTGAATTGAATTTAATTGTTATAAATCTAGAACACACATTGTTTCTTGTTTTCGCTTTGTATATACTGTACCTGACAGAAAGAAGAGAGAACCATGATCTTTGTGTTATTACAATTATACAGTATGTAAAATATCTTGCTTATATTTGGTTCTAACTTGCACTTAAGTACACCATGTTTAATCAATATTAGTCTTAGAAGAGTAATGGCCTTTGGGAACTTAAATCATTATCCGCTATGTCGAAAACAAAAAAGATGCCAATTTTTGGAATGTTTGTTGAAATTTGACAAATTTGCAGCCTGACATATAACACAAAGTATAACCTAGAACGAGAACTGCTTGCAGGAAGAGTACAATTTTGGTTTAGAGGGCGCTTTAAGAAATTGTTTTTTGTGAGGTTATGGAAAACTAAGTGTACATTTGAAGACAACGAAAAATTTTCAATATAGAATAGACTCATAGTATCAAAAGAGTTCAAAAACAGCCTGTATCATATCTAATAGGAATAAATGTTGAGGCCCAACATTTATTCAATAAGATTAAGGATAGCGGCTTTAAGACTTTTTTTAATGCCTGGTCTCTATATTGAATAATTATTTTAACCAGACATCACATTCAATTTTGTTTTAAGAAAAATAAAAATTGAAACGCTCAGCAGTATGGAGGGTGCTACTTGTGCTAACGGCTGCTTTATGAATGAAAACAACCCTGTTACTGGGCCATTTACATGTATTTTTTCTAACATTCAAGCAATCACTACAATTCAGTGTGACAAGAACTGTACTATCCTTTAAACCAACATGACTGATATTGGTATAATTTTTTAAAGATATATAAACCACATCTAATGAAACAAATGGTCTCGTCCCTATTTTTATTGGATTTATGCCATTCCGTTTTATTTTGGCCATGCTGTATCGGCGTTACCCTTTACCCATGATACTACCTATAATTATGAAACCTGAAGTACACCTTGCAACGTTGATTCAACTGCCAGGGATCACCCAAATTAATGCAATTTGTAAATTGATCAAATGACAAAAACATATCGAAAGTCACTGACTGTTATAGTACCATTAAAACATGCAAATGGATGGGGAGCGAGGGGAAGACTGCTTCCAATTCCGCTAAAAATTTCTTTAAGACCAATTCGAAAGATAATGGGAGCCTAAAATAGTATGGTGTATGTCAGCTTGTGATTGTTTCCAACAGATGGAGAATAAATCTTACCTCTAACTCCGTCAATGAAGATTGGAAGCAGTTGAAGTTGGTTGGTTGCAGGTTACACTCGCAGTGATGCCATTTGGATTAAGTAGTTTTCGTTCGAGGTCGAATTTTGTGACTCAATGTCAGGATTCAAATTTGACCAACTTGTATAAAACTGTGGCCTGTTATTTGGCATCTTTGCTTGTCATAAAATACACATTGTTAGTGAGCATTCTTTACAATTTGTGGTTTAGCTAATGAATGAAGATGTATTTTTCATGACAAACGAAATATGCGAAATAATATTCCAAAGTTGTGTTGAAATCGGTCAAATTTGAACCCTGACATGGGATCACAAAACGAAACCTATAGAACGAAAACTAAACAAAAATGGCTGATCTTGGTATTATTTTTCACAGTGAAAGATTCCCCACCCGGTGAAACTAGTCATTTGTCGAAATATTTCGGCAAGTATGCAGTTCCTGTTTGTGCTCCCCTGTACAGCAATAGCAAACTAACCTTGGGTATAAACGCGCTATCTTTCGCTATAATGCAATACTCACTAACATAATAATTATTCATGCCAATATTTACCCAAAATATTAGGTTTAGGAATTAAAGAGATCTGGATAGGCTAACATTATCCAAATCCACAAACTTCTTTAGAAATCTAGTGGTTTTCTCATACCTTGTTGTATGCGTATTACCAATAGAAGCATGGTTGTTTTTTTCTCTCGAATTTCCCTTTCGTTTGAAATAAATTTAAGATTGAGGAGTTCGGATTTTTAACTATCCACTGGATAGTCATAACTGTGTGCAATGTCAGTGCAATGAGTTAGCAAATATCACTTTGCATTTTTGCTTAACATCCATTTAACCTGAAATGTTCACACAATAATCAGATCATAATCATATCCAACCATTTATCACTTTCTGCACAAGTCATGTCAACAAGGTTACTAGATCCCTTTAATGTTCATCGATTCGCGAGTTAAATGCACTTTTATTATGACCTAGTCCGTCGTAATTTGCTTGCGAAACATCGCTTGGCTCTCACCAGGTGTTATTGACTTTGGCTGCGTACTTAGCATTACCTTCAAATAATGATAACTATAAAACTTATAAAGCGCGTAGTGCATGTGTTTCAAGCGCTGTACATAT
>JBAMJV010004110.1:15000-30000 GCA_037951105.1 Echinarachnius parma | reverse complement strand
TATTATAGTCGATCCTAAACATGACCGGTGCTTTAGTTGAAATGATATCAGTTATTATCAAACATCTCCACTTCTCTAGAACGAAGGCAATGAATAGTACGCTGTGTAATACACACTACTTGATTTATTAAAGCAATTTACAAGAAACAGTTATTAATAAGAAGTAAAAAAAATAAACTGATTAAATGAGCACAGCATTAGCAATTTTAAGTAATTTCCCTTTATTTCTTACTAAACGTACCACAGCTTGTACCATGGCGTAGCTACGATTTTGTTTTCAGTGAGAGGGGGGAGGGGGATGGTGGAGGGGGGCCGGGGCTCCAGAATAGTAGTTGTAATTATAGATAATTAAATGACGCGGCCCATTTAATGCGCCATTTATAAATGTGCCTTTTTGATATAGCAAGTGAGCGGGGATGCCGGAACCCCTCAGTGTAGGGGATGGGTTAGCAAAGCTAATGTCCCGTATTCACAAAGGAGGTTTGTACAAACCATGGTTTAAACCATGGTTTACATCTATGGAATGCCAATTGTAAACTGATGGAGAGAGAATGTAAATTCCTTACTTGTTAACAATGTTGATGGTACACATTCTCTCTCCATCAGTTTACAATTGGCATTCCATAGATGTAAACCACGGTTTGAACCATGGTTTGTACAAACCTCCTTTGTGAATACGGGCCTATGTGAGCAACCGACAAGCTGTTTGAAAAAAATTAAATTAAAAAGGTGTGTATTTTTGTTTGAGTGTAATTATGACCTTGCATTTTTAGAAAGTCCAACTATAATGTTGTGTACTAGTGTGCAAAGTGCAAGTTGAAAGTTGCAAATTGTAACGCTTTCCTGAGTATTACGTAGAGAAAGACGATTTCGCTGGTCCCTTTGTTGTTTTTTTGGTAAACTGGATCATATAATGAAACATTTTTCACAGTTAATCATACATTATAATGCATGATGTTTAATGTTTAACTATGAATTCAATCGTTAAGGAAAGAAAACTTCTAAACGCGAGTTAAAATTGACTTATACAAACGTAATGTATCATTCACACTTTACACATTGCAGTAATTGTAATTAATTGTCCAAATGCTTTCGATACACAAATCATAATGACAAAGTAATTTCAAATTACAAAATAAACTTACTCCATTCTTATATCGTATATATGCTCACTATTTTCATGATTATACAGTGGTACGTATATTGACAGGAGCTGAAGGTATATGGCACCATTTGTACACGAGAGTCATTCATATTTATTTTGTAGATACAGATTATTATTAAATATCAATCATTATATAGAAACCAATCACCACAAGCATATAATTATACTCATTATGCATTACGATAGGCATCTGAATAAGTGCGAATAAATGCACTACATCATAAGAAAACGAAATCTCCAAAACGCAGCTGACCAAGTTTCTAAAATGTATGATTGCACTCAAGTGTCAATTAAAAAAATATAACAGGTAAACAAAAGAAAACTGAAATGAAATTCAATTAGAAAAAATATGATATATAATATATCTGATGCAAATACACGCACCTAACAGACAAGCGGCTTATTAAATTGCGTTTATCCCTTTTAAAGAGATTCAGTGTTTTGAAACGCATTCAGGCATTGAAAAGAATGTTTCTGGGCTTGACATTAAATGTAGATAAACGCAACCTTAGTGAAAAGTTGGTTGCAGTGGGAATACTCGGTCGTGTATCAGTCTCAACCAAGTATAATTAAAGGGATCTTTTATCCACTGGATAACAACATCTGCGTTCAAAGTTAGTGTATTGAGTTTTTAGCAAGTATCACTTTGTATTTTTGCTCATTACTCGGCCAAATGACAAGCATTTACTATGGAACGTTCACAAATCACTCAGTTGAAATATCAGATCACAGCTATACATATATCATAAACCATTCCTCTTCATTTGTGCACATGTCAACAAAGTAACTAGAACCCTTCACATACCGTGAGATTCTTGTTCATCTGATCAACATGATCACTATAATAATGTAGTAAGGTATTTACTGTCGGAGGGAGGGGGTGTCCAAAGGAAAGTATCCTAAAATGGGGTGGGGGGTGGGGGGGGGGGGGGGGGGGGGGGGGTCCGATATAAAGGTAGCCGTCCGGTATAGAAACTGTCCAGACGGAAGTTGCCGGAGAGTGCGATATCGTCGTGTGGTAGATTGATTGTCAAGTGGTAGTTTGTACTCGTCAGTACTTTGGCCGATGTTTATTTTGTTTTAGTTTAGATTCATCCTGCGGGAAGCTCAATTGTTCATTGAAAGTAGTCAATTCATTAATAGATCGACGGGATAATTGCAATTGCCGTGTAGAAGTCATGTTTTTTTATGGTGTTTGTTTTTAATGTCTATTTTAGTTGTCTGGGTGGTTGTAATTGTCTAGTGGCAACACTAATTGTAAAGTAGTAGTAGTCTTTATAGTATATTGGTGGTTGTAAATACATTAAGGTCGATTTAATTGTCTAGTTCTTATTGGTTAATCGTAATTTGTATTGACGAGTGGAAATTGTAAAAGTCTAGCGGTACCTATCTATGAGTATGAATACCAGGTGCAATTTCAATCGTCCAGTTGTAGTTGCAATTATCAGGTGGTAGTTGTTACCATCTATATCGGTCGTTGTAATTGTCTAATTGTCTTGTGGTGGTTTTAAATGTATTGTGGTACTTGTAGTCTTCTAGTGGTAGTTGTTATTGTCTTGTGGTACTTATAGTCTTCTAGTAGTAGTTGTTATTGTCTTGTTGTACTTGTAGTCTTCTAGTGGAAGTTGATATTGTCTTGTGGTAGTCTTCTAGTGGTATAAATGTTATTGTATTGTGGCACTTGTAGTCTTCTAGTGGTAGTTGTTATTGTCTTGTGGTACTTGTAGTCTTCTAGTGGTAGTTGTTATTGTCTTGTGGTACTTATAGTCTTCTAGTGGTAGTTGTTATTGTCTTGTGGTACTTATAGTCTTCTAGTGGAAGTTGATATTGTCTTGTGGTACTTGTAGTCTTCTAGTGGAAGTTGCTATTGTCTTGTGGTACTTGTAGTCTGCTAGTGGTAGTTGTTATTGTCTTGTGGTGCTTATAGTCTTATAGTGGTAGGTGTTACTGCCTGGCGATGGTTGTAATCATCTAGTAGCAGTTTAAATGTCTAGTGGTATTTGCGATTACAATTATCTCGGGGTAATTATAATGTTCTAGTAGTAATGAAAGTGTCTGGTATTAGTCGTTTATTATCTATAGCGGTAATTGATAATGTCCAGTGGTGTTTGTAATAGACCGCTTCTGTAATGTATGCAAATATTATGCATAGGACGTCAGACTCCCCGTTGGCAAGCTTAACAATAGTAAATATGTCCGGCAAGCTCCGGCAAACCAAGCTTGCCGGACCTAGTTACTATTGTTCAGCTTGCCAACGGAGAGTCTTACGTCATACGCATATTATTTGCATACATTACAGAAGCGGTCTATTGTCCGGTGGTAATTGAATAGCTGCCTAATGGTAATTGGCTGGTAGTAGCTGTGATTATAATTATCTCGCCTCTGGCAGTTTTTTTAAATGTGCTAGTAGTAGTGGTAATGTTTAGTGGTAATTATAACTGTCTAGTCGTAGCTATAATAGTCAGGTAGTAGTGGTAATTGTCTAGAGGTGGTTGAACGTTTCTAGTGGTAGATGTAGCTGTGTAATAGTGCTTGTAGTGTCTAACATTAATTGTCTTGTGGTAGTACTAATTTAAAGCAGTTGTTTTAACTTGTCTAGTTGTAGGTCTAATTGGACATAAATTGTGGTAAAAGTGACTTTCTAGTAGTAATGGTAATCGTATGTAATCGTCTAGTGGCAGTTGTAATTATCTAATCGTAGTTTTAATTATCTAGTGGTAGTTTTAATTATCTAGTGATAGTTGTGTCTTTCTAGTGGTAGTTGTGTCTTTCTAGTGGTTGTTCCAGTGGTTGCTGTAATTGTCTAGCGAAACATGTAATTGTCCAACGGTCGATATAATTGTCTAGAAGTAGTTGACATTCTCGAGCGGTAGTTGGAATTGTAAAGTCGTAACTGTAATTGTCTAGCGGTAGTTACAAGTGTCCAGTGGTAGTTGCAAATGTCTAGAGGTAGTTATAGTCTAGTGGTAATTTCAATAGTCTAGTGGTAATTTCAATTTTCTAATGGTATTTATAAATATCCAGTGATAATTGTAATCGTCCAGTGGTTGTTGCAATTGTAAAGCGGAAGTTGTAATTGACCAGCGATATTTGTAACTGATCAGTGGTAGGTGTAATTGTCCAGTGCTAGTTGTCTTGGGTTAGTTGTAATAATTGTCCAGTGGTGGTTATTTAGGATTTGGGATGTAAAAAGGTAGTTGTAAATGTTTATAACTGGGTGACAAGGTATACACGTGCTGTCTGTCCTAGAAATTGAACTGACGCACACTATTTGACTATTTCGTAGATTAGGCGTTGGTTAATGAAAGCACTGATTTACTATGAAAGCGATCCATTATAACTTTGTAAAATTCAACCAAAATTAACTGGAGCTTCTACATATCACTTGTACCTTGGTAGTTAATAGATCACTTTAAACACGATTCATCGTTCTTCTACTACAATGCCTTAACTGTATCATACAAGAAAGCCCTCAGCAACGTGCAATATTCTAATGATTGCAAACACACGCAACATAATCTATGATATTTAGTACATATCATTATAGTATAGGGCATATAATATGTATGCCATACTGCAATAACCTTTATGAAACCCTTGTTATTCTGCATGCGTAATTTTAAAAACCAAATGAAGCAGAAGTGTGAAATGAAGTCTTTCTTCCAATGTCTCTCTCTCTCTCTCTCTCATACTCATTCACTCGCTCTCTCACGCACTCTCTCCTTACTTCCCCTCTCTCTCCACATCTATATCTATATATATATAAATAAATTTAACTTAAAAAGTCCTCGTCGATGAAATAAATATTAAAAAAGTCAATAAAATAAAGTCGAAAACACGCTAGAATTCCTTGGTTAAGTCTTTATTCAATTACTTTCGACCGGTTTCTTTCTCTTCAAAAAAGTAAATTTTTTGAAGAGAAAGAAACCGGTCGAAAGTAATTGAATAAAGACTTAACCAAGGAATTCTAGCGTGTTTTCGAGTTTATTTTATTGACTTTTTTAATATATATATATATATATATATCAATTGTGATATTAAATGAAGTAAGTTCATTTACAATCACATGATAAGGCATTGTACTGGCAAGAACATGGACACTACATGTATATTGTATTGAAACATTTTAAAACAATCTACACACATTTGAACATATCATTTCCAATTACATTTTGTTTAGTCACTTCGATGTTTTGAACGATACATTATTTTTAGATATACAATATTTTTGACAAGATTAAAAGTGTTATTTTGTACATAATGTAGCCTGTACATCCTATGCAGTTATAATCTTTCTATGTATCACACTGTAATTGCCTATATATCTCTCCGAATCAAAATAAATATAAATTGTACAGAATTAATAATAAACATTAATGCAAATGATTAATCATAACATTTCAAACATATAGGGGAATCTGACTAGAAACAAGTTGAAAAAACTTAAAGAATGTTTGGCTTCCCCGGTAATCGTATGTTAGCCTCCAGACCAGAGCGCATAATCATATAACCCCGCTAGCTTAGTTCCATGCATGCATGCTAAGTGTATTTCGAACGATACAGTTTATTGAACAAGAAGCACTTTCCCTAGTCCCAAAACTACAGGGTGAGTTGGGTAAGCCTTAGGTACACCATAACTTAACCCTAGTTAGCAACCATCAACCGACATTATCATATGTTTAATTCTTAACCACGTCATCCAAAAAATACTTAGCATGTAACTACTAAAGCTAGTGGGGTTTTATGAATATGGGTCCGGTGCTCTAATCATTTAGCCACAAAGATCCTTTGACGGTTGCACTTTCCAGAAACAGTTTTAAGTGCTTGTGCTAGTTAGAAGCTAACTTAAGCTATACAAATCAGTAAATAGCGGAATATATATGGTAAATTTATAATAATAATATTTATAATAAAATATAATAACATAAACAATGGCTACATGAAAAAAGGGACAATATTTCGTATATTGATTTGAAATTTGTCACAGTAAATATAACGATTTATAGTTATAAATGTTTCCGATATCTTAATTCACTGACATTTTGGTTCATTGTTGCAGCTATGATGCACGTTTTGCAGCGGCATTCATTGGAATAGAAAGGTGGTTGTTTCACGATTTGATAGTCTTTAGTCGTGAGAATATAAAACATTTTCCACATACTACACGTACTGATGTAACGTGTTAAATTAGTCATTTTCTTTTGGCTTCTATTATCAAGACTATGTATTTTCGTTGATGAAACCATTATACACATATCGTGACGTCATTTCATGTGAGTCTCCTGGTGGCTTCTTATCGATGTCCGTCCAGGGGTTCGATGGCCGTTTCGACTGCCAATGAAGAGATGGTACGTCCTTGTGATTTGGCTGTTGATCATCTCCGGAGGGTAGCGTCTCCGTAGCATCTTCAGCTGGTGACTCCGCCCTGTCACCGCCCGTATGATTCTCACCGCCTGATTTCGCTTCATGCACAGTTCCGTCACCAAGCCCGTCATCTTTGTCGTCATCGTCGTTTCCTTTGTTGTTGTTGATGACGTTATAATGACCAGCACCATTGTCACCGTCGTCTCTGGAGTCCTGCGATTGGAAACTATTGTTGGTCGAGGCGATGCCAGATGTGTTCTGGGAATCGCCACTGGTGTCCGGAGAAGGGATGTTTGGAGGGTCTCCCGACCGAGGCAGGGGGGACGGTTCCCCCTTCTCGCTATCCATATCTTCCTCCCCCTCATCCTCCTCGTCCTCTCCCTTCCTGTCTCCCTCCTCCCCTTCACCTTCCTCCTCATCAATCCTGAGTGCGAATGCCTTCTCTCTCCTCAGGGGAGCCCGCCCCGCGAGCGATGATCTCCGGGACGTATCTGCCCCTTCGTCCACGTCCGAGTCTGTTTCTAAGCTGCGTTGTGACTTCTCCAACTCCTCACCCTCTTGTGAATTTTCATCCACCGTGTCCAAGCTCTTAGGCGTTGGTGGTTCGTCCATCGATCCGGACACGCCCGAGTCGCTCAGCGTATTAGAGTTTTTCCTCGAGGCGCTGTCACGATCCACCGAATCGTCCAAGGAGGCCTGATCCCCCGCCGTGTTCTTCATCTCGTTAAGTGCCGCTTCCGATAACCTCCTCCTCATCGACTTCTTCTGCAGCTCACTGACGGCCAGCATCACGTTCCTGACGGTCTTCACCTTCAAGAAATCAGGCAGCGAATAGTCCTCCTCCTTGATGGGGGCAACCTTTAAAGCTTTCAATGGCCCTTGATCCATCGACTTGGAGTTCTTTCCCTTCTTGCCCTTGCGGAACATGTACGACGGTAACCGCTGCAGAACGTTCTCCTTCTCCTTCGACGACGAGTCTGCCGGACTGGTAAGATTCACGCTCACTCCTCCACCTCCTAATCCCCCTCCTCCACCACCACCACCACCACCACCTCCACCTCCTCCTCCCCCTCCTCCTCCGCCTCCTCCGGAGCCGTCCTGGAACTTGACATTCTTGCCCCCACCGGTTCCAGGTGGTGGATCCTTGCGCTTGAGGATCTCCAGCATCTCGTAGCGGAAGGCGGAGATGTCCTGTTTGATCTCGTTCAGGTCGTCTTCCGTCACACCCTTCTCCTGCTCGCCGCGCTTGGAGTTCTTCAGGTATCGCTTCACCAGGTTCTTCATGACTCTCTGTGGATACAGACAGATTAACAATCATTGTCAACAAAATAGAGAATGTGGACAGCTCACAGTCAAAATAAATATTGGTTGAGAAAATGGAGGGAAAATGGAGGGAAAAGGAAGGGAAAGAAAGAATTTGTTGTTCTTTGGAGATAATCACGTTTAAAGTTTGTATAAATATTCCGGAATGGGGAATCATTATCATCTGAATAAGCATCAAATACCGTAGACAAGTCTCTGAGCTACAAGTTGGTATGCTGAAATCAATGCAGCTTGAAATCGTCTGAACACCCTTCTTATTCTGATTCATTGACTCTAAATGGAGATTAATCTAATGCAAGGTTCGGCCTCTGAGCAAAAGACCCCAATAAGATAATAGAACGGGCTAACTTATGGACAGACAACCCTAACTCACAGTTGTAACGGAGGCATTAAAGATACAAATTGAGTACTAATTTATGTTCCAATTACTTTAATAGTAAAACCGCAAAAACAAGATGAAAACAGTATGATCTGTATACAAAATTAAATGTCTAGACGTGCAGAACTTTCTGATCTACTAGCAGACGATCCTCCGTTTGGGCAATGGACTGACAAGAACTGTACCTAAACATTGAATTATATATACATAAAACAAACAGAGTGAAGGTTGGAACAGATACAGGCTAGGGTGAATAAGAACGCGCATAGTTGAAGGGGATGATACTGGGGGGTGTTTTTGTTTACAAAGATTGAATTACAAAAGTTGAACGCCAAGTTGGACCTAACTATTATTGAAAACCATGTGTAGCCATGGAATAGAACATGTTCAAATATCAAAAGCAAGAATGCACGTATTTTAGACTTTCATAAATTTTCCATCAAGAACATGAAATCTCCTTGCTAATAGAAAATATTATTATGACTTGAATCAACATTTTATGCCTTTTAAAATAACAATGTTCAACTAACGGCTTTCCATAATGTTTAAGTCCATCTTAGAGTTAAAGTTCAACTTAGGATCTTTGTGAAACACCCCCAGGAGCAATACAGATATTTAAAAAAAAAAGGGAAACGCTCTCACCTGGTAATCTTCATCCTTCTCCTTCTTCTTCTGGGTCTGGTCTCTCTGCAAAGTACAACATTGAAACAAGAAACGGTACTTAAATTAGTTTAAGATTCAATCTTCAAATAAAATATATACCACACCATACTGATCTGAGATAATTATAACAATGGTCTCTCTGCAAAGTACAACATTGAAACAAGAAACGGTACTTAAATTAGTTTAAGATTCAATCTTCAAACAAAAAAATATACCAATACATACTGCTCTGAGATAATTATAACAATGGTCTCTCTGCAAAATAAAACATTGAAGCAAGAAAAGGACCTTAAATTAGTAAAGATTCAATCTTCAAACAAAAAATATACCACGCTATACCGTACTGCTCTGAGATATATAACAATGGCATGATACGTTTTATAACAATGCAACCAATGGAATGATAGTACAATGACATGATAAATAAATGATGTAACAATAAAAATGTTACCACTATAACATGATATAGCGATGAAATTATATAATTATAACATAAAATGCAGCGTGTGATTTGTTCATTCCTTCTACTTGAGCATATCAAAGTTCTTTCGTGAACTTGAAGGTATACTTGAGTTTTGGTAAAGAGAGTAAATTTTTTTTAATAACCAAAACCTGCACAATTACATTACAAACAAATAGTTCTAATTCCACCATGCTCGAAAGGAATGAAAAATTACAAATGACTAGGTAAAAAGCCTGTTATCATTAAAAAAAAAAAAAGAATCTTTAAAACTCAAGAGGGCGCTCTCTAAAAACTTATTGGTTTAAACCATTTAAAATAAAAATATTGTGCATGTGATGTTTTGTTGAAATAAGGATTAGATAGAGAGATAATCAACAACTATTTATAAAAACCTCTTTTGTAATTTTTTGAAAAGAGGAAGCATTTTTAAAATTTGTTTAACGGCTGGTTCAAAATTATCGAATAATTGTGGGGCCCCACAATTATTACAGGCATTTGTAAACCGATTTTGATCAAATAAAGTTTATTCTGTCATTAAAATTGTATGCTCTTTCAAATTTGACACTCAGTTTTTCATACCAAAACTCAACTATCCCTTTAAGTTAAAAGGTACTTTTCAAGTAATCAAAAAGAAGTTACTGCAGCTGAAAAGATTTGCAACCAGAAGAGACCAAAGCGCCCAAATGCACCACATAGGACGGAATATTATGAGACCTTTAAACAATGCATAGTCCTCAAGAATATTTACATATCATATAGATGTTTAACTGTCGGAGGAGGGGACATCACGGAATGTTCCTCTCCGAGGGGTTTGAAAAATAAATTGAGGGAAGAAGTCCCGATACGTACTCCCTGCATGAGACATAACCCTTGCAATCGATAGCATCGCAAGAAAATTCAGTCATAGATGGTCATGAAAATTCTCTCATATCGATCAATCGGCGCTCTGAGGGGGAGACATAACCGCTCTTCCGGGTAACATACTGAATTAAGTTGAAATCACGTGACTGCGTTAAGCCAATCAATCACAAGTATTTCACCAAGTCATATAACATTATTGTTTGTCTTACCGCCTTGGCTACGGTGCTCTTCATCTTCCGGAGCCACTGACAGCAGCACACATTTCGCCACACCCACCTCATCAAGTAGAAGAATGACTTGGGACTAGGGATAATGTTGAAAGGTGTGGGCAGCGTATTGCCTTCGTCGAAGTAGCTCATCCACAGCTTCGCTCTTGCAAATTTCCACTCCATATCCGCGCGCGTCTGCAAGTAAAATGAAAAGTAAAGCTTACAACATTTTCTTACGAAATTAACATCATATAACTGGACGATTTTCGGGCAATTGAAAGAAGAATATAAGACTGAGAATAATGTTGAACGATGGGTGCAGCGTATTGCCTTCATCGAAATAACTCATCCATAGCTTCGTTCTTGCGAATTTCCACTCCATATCCGAGCGCGTCTGCAATTTAAAGAAACAAATTAAGCATACAACATTTTGTATAGTGACTGGACGATTTTGGGCAAGGGAAAGCAGTGAACGGCATGGACTGGGAATAATATCAAAAAGTGGGGCAGCGTATAATTATTGCCTTCATCGGAGTAACTCATCCATCGCTCCGCTCTCGCATCTTCAAATTAAAAAAGAAATCGGTATAATGATTGTATTTTTTAATCCTTAACGTATAAAATGTTTCACTTTAACCAATTTCATCAAGCAGTATATATAAAGAATTCGGAATGGAAATAATGTCGGGAGAAGCGTATTGCATTACATGAAATAGATCATCGACTAAAGCAAAATTGTTTCATTTACATTTTTTGAAAAAAGCGTGTTTTTCCTAAACCTTCTGAAAAAAAGAAGTTCATCATATGGAAGTAATGCTTATTGATCGAGTTTATAGGTAAAGTTAGTATCGTTAACACAAGCTAAGGTAGTTGTACTTCAATTCATAATTGCTAATACGCGCTGTTCATATATTCATAATGATTTTTCTTCTTACATTAATCTCCTAAAAACGAGGAATTCATCATGTCGATGATAGTTTGTAAAGCTGCTGGTATATAAAGCACAACGACGTTATGCAGGAATGTTTTTGTTCCATAATAAATATTCTTCTATTTGCAATAACCGATAATTCCAGGGGTTCATAAGAGCGATAATAACGATGATGTGTATTGGTTTATATTTTTAACTTTTAAAGTTAGCATCATAACATTTAATACAAGGCCAAGGTAGTTATACACTAGGCAGGTATGTTTTATACATGATAACAATGGATTTATATGCAATAATTTCAAACTTAAAATGATATGTTTTAACCCAAATCTCCTGAAACGAGGAGTTTATTATGTCGGTAATGTTTATTGGATTTTCAAGTTGAAGGTACCATAGTACAAAGACAGTATGCGTATATATTTTATCCATACAAAATATTGTTATATTTACAATAATTTAGGACTGGAAATGTGGTTTTACCTGAATCATCGAGATTGATGTTTTCAACATGACCTTGCTGCTCATTGATTGGTTAAGAACAGGGGGGGGGGGGGGGGGGGGGGGGTTCACAAAGATCCTAAGTTGATCTTAGCACTAAGATGGTCTTAAATATTATGGAAAGCCATTAGTGTCTTGAAATGCATAAAATGTTGATTCATACATATTTTCTAATTATCAAAGAGATTCATAATTTTCACATAAAATTCATGAAATCTCTTTGATAATTAGAAAATATATATGATATGAATCAACATTTTATGCATTTCAACATAACTTTTGCAAAAATGTTTCAAGACACTAATGGCTTTCCATAATATTTAAGACCATCTTAGTGCTAAGATCAACTTAGGATCTTTGTGAAACACCACCCAGGAATACTTTCATCCATAATATTGATAATAAAAACAAAACAAAATTGCGTTCATTTTTTTAACCTGAATCTAAAGGATGATGATGGTGATGATGACGTAGGAGCTGTAACAATATTGTTATATTAACACTAATCTTAGACTGAAAATGTCGTGGTTTTACCTGAATCTTCTGGAACGAGGAGTTCATCATGGCGATGAGGAGGTTGAGCAGGATGATGATGGTGATGATGCTGTAGGAGCAGAGCATGACGGCGCCGACGAATTCGGTGATGGCGTGGTTGGGGACGACGTTGACTACGGATATATCGAGCTGACCCAGCATCGCCCAGATCAAGGCCTCCAGAGATGAGAACATGCTGAAAGCGACAACAAATACAAAACATAAGCTATGAGCAAGAAGGAGATTGGTGGGGGTAGGGGTAAGTTCTCCCCCCCCCCCCCCCCCCCCCCCTATGTGGATCTATATCACCACGCAACAATCCTCTGATGGAAAACTATTCTCACACAAAATTACATTTGCATTTTATATTTTCTCGATCAAAATATCACGTATGTATATCTTTGTTCAATTAGAACAGCATAAGTATGAAATTAGAATTTAGATTATCGTAATCTATAATTCAACGGTCACCGGCAAGTGTGCATTTTCAGAGATCTTTATTATTTGTTTAAAGTTGTAAGATCTAATAACTAAACCCTAACCCTAATCACATACCTAAACTCAATTTCCGAGGATAAGTCTAATCATTTTATATTATACTTGGTATAATAGTACATATTATTATCCTAAAGTGAACATGTGCACAGTCCAAAAATGCAAAAGTAACTGCGATCAAACTGCTGCACACTTACTCTGCAAAGACATTATAGTCCTGTTCCTTGCACGTGACACCTCGACACTCTTCGATCTGATTTCCGCTGTAGACCCAGTAGAGCTGGTTTAGACCAGCCGCGAACGAGACCAGGACCAGCGTGAGCAGGAACGTGAACTTGAGAATGTCCTCCACCATCCGGCCCAGAGAGATCTGGAGCGGGCCCAGGTGCGAGTTGGAGGTGAAGAGGTAGACTAAACGGAGCATACTGTAGATGATCAAACGAATTCGTAATCAAATGAAATAAGGAACATAAATTAAATACTACTCCAAACTATGTAAATATTATTAAAATGTTGAAACATTCAAAAAAGGTCGTCGACAATTTGGACTATCGAGATCTGCGGCGGTTCCCTGGTGTGGGGTAGCTAGCCTGCCTATTATTACGGGCGATAAACAAGACTGCAATATACATACAATATTGACAATTGTTATAGCTGAATATCAATTTGTAATTCCAATCACACTCAAAATGTGATAAATGTTATCCTCAACAATGTAAAAGAATCTATAACTAATTGGTGAAAGTGAAGAGCTAATAGTAAAAGAAACAGTTCTGAAATTGTTGACTATTTTAGCAATCAAACTGTTCGAAATAACCTAGTTGGTACACATTTTTAAATTAATCCGCGCATGGAAAGTAGGTAAGCAATGGATGCAAAGGCGCTGAGAAGACCAAAGTTTGTTTGAACGTTCTCTTTAAATAATACACTAATTTATTGTATTATTTAAAGAGAACGTTAAACCAAACTTTGGTCTTGTCTTGGAACTAATAATACAAACAATGAGGAAAATTAAGACATTTTGCGAAAAGTCCAATACGAATCGAATATAATGGAACAGTATGGGCTTTTATAAAATGGATAGAAGAATCCCTGCATTCTGATTGGTCAATTAGCGTGTAAAAGTTTTTACTGATGCATATTACTTAAAGAGATAGTTGAGTTTTGGTAAGGAGAGTACAGTTTTGGTGAAACTGAACTTTAGTAACCAAAACCTGCATCATTACATTACAAACTAATAGTTATAACTAGAAAGGAACACACAATTACAAATGACGTAGTAAAGATCATATTAAATGTTGCTTGTAAGTATCGGTTTCCATGGTGATCATGTTATCATTCAAAAAGAGCCGTTAAAACGTAAGAGGGCGCTCTCTAAACACTCATCGGTTTCAACCATTTTGAATCAAATATTGTGCATGTGATGCTTTGTTGAAATAGTGATTAGATAGAGAAATAACCAACAACTATTTAAATACCTATTTTGTAACTTTTTGAAAAGAGGAAGCATTTTTTAACATTTTTAACGGCTGGTTCAAAATTCTCTAATAAACCTGGGGCCCCAGGTTTATTACAAATTGTTATATTTATGGATATTTCAGCCGTCTCTGAACCGATTTTGATCAAACAAAGATGATTTTATTATTTAAATATTATGCTCTTTCAAATTTTACACTCAGTTTTTCATTACCTCACAAAAAAAATAAGTAGTCTAGCGCCCTCTCTACCAAAACTCAACTATCCCTTTAATATGCATTTTACTGATGCATAGCTCACTTTAGTTTGATTTTCGCATTTTGTTTGGGCCCATTTTATAAAACAAATGCTGCACAGGCATATTTTGTGGATCGGTAAGAATTGGATGCACTCTTTTAACTTTGGAAATGGTCTAAAACCCACGAGCGCACCCTAAAAAGGCCGGGCTATTTGAGGTCTTTCTACGGGCGGGGGGGGGGGGGGGGGGGGGGTGCATTATGGCCCCCCCCCCCCCCCCCCTTAAGATCTCGGCCGCAAAGGGGCCGATCGCCGCGAAAATTTGCACGCATGTCAAGTGACGTGTATAAAATACTATGGTAATTTCAATTTTTTGAAAAATTCATTAATTTGCAAATTTAT
>JBAMJV010004110.1:0-10000 GCA_037951105.1 Echinarachnius parma | reverse complement strand
GTCTTGGGCGCGAGCAGGTACATGAGGGAGAGCAGCGGGCACGACATGCCGACGAAGAAGCTGATGGCGACCTTGAGGGACCAGTGCTGTCGACGCCAGCCCGGTAGACCCTGGTACCACTCCTCAGCGAGCAGCTGCTGACAGTTCGGGTGCGCAACAAACTGTGCCGAAGAAGACAAATATAATAGACAGAGACATTAACGCTATAGAGCTTTAGAGGAAATATATGTCTAGAATAGAGAAATTAGACACCTGGTGCCACTGGTTACTCTCCATTTCCCAGGAAGCAGCTGCTGACAGTTCGGGTAAGCAACAAACTGTGAGGAAAATGGACAGAGGAAAAATAATATATCTCTTTCATTGGTCATCCATAATTATAGCTTTATAGAGGAACTCGAAAACTGGTACCACCGGTACACTCCTCTCCTAGGCGAGCAACTGTTGGCAGTGCAGGTGCGCGACAAACTGTGCAGACAATGACAAAATGAAAATGGAAATATTTATGTTTCATTAGTCATGCAAAATTTGCTTACAGTAGCTCAACTGCGTGCCAATCAGATGCGGAAAGGCCCGTCTACTGCATGCAGCTCCTCTTGTACGTTAAATTATATTATTTCACCATTCTTTTCTGACGTGTGGCCTTGGTAAAAAGGTACAGTAAGAATTTATTTATTTCCCATTTATCAGTAAAATATTCGAGAAGAAATTTTCATAGACTTACCGCTTTTTGTTTGTATCTGATGGCGAGCTGCAGTCTGCTCAGGGGTTCCTCACCAGTGGGCGATTCTTCGTCCCGGTTTAGGATCGCGGACAGCTCGTGAGAACCCCGTGTTTGGTCTAATAGCTGCATAGCAAAGTCTCGGCAATTTTCGGCTAACTTTTCATATTCCCCTACAGAATGTAGAGGAAAAATTAAATTAAATCATATTGATTACATACTCATTTTATCTGAAAGCAATTTACATGAACTAGGTAGTATTTAACGAATCTTCGTCCCGGTTTAGGATCACGGACAGTTCGTGAGAACCCCGTGTTTGTCCAACAGCTGCATAGCAAAGTCTCGGCAATTCTCGGCTTACTTCTCGTATTCCCCTAGCTGATGGGCACAAAATGAAATTAAATGGTAATCTTCATATATAATTCCTCTTTTTTAACCTAACTAGTCAGTATTTATATTCCTACACGTAATTCCCTTGCAAGAAATATTTTATTAAGCGCCATTTAAACTTGAACTGTACTTTCCCTTTTAACTCGTATGACATTAGGTATAGGTTGGATCTTCAAGCACTACTGACATCGTATACCTTTTGTTTTCTCTCGAGTAATATACATTTTCTTGAATATTTGTGTATATACGCGAATATTTGTGAATATTCATTTTTATGATATTCCTCTTTTTAGGAGATGGGCCAATATAATAATTTTACCGCACATTAAACAAACGATTACATATAAGTAAGGACATACTCGCTAAATACTACTAAAGGTGTTCTTATTTTTTACTTTTACCTTTAAATTCGTTCTCTTTGTGGCTGAGTTTCCGCAGCTCCCAGCTGAGCTCGAACGCGGTGAGAACGGGGTCGTCACTCGACAACGCGACCAACGACGGGCTCGCCAGCGCGCGGTAGACGTTGAGTCGTGACCGCGAATGTCGCAGCCCGTCGTGGCGTATCGAGGCCTTGCAGTCGTCGCAGCCGCACTTGACGTCGTGGGGTTTAGGGATCGAAGCCCCCCGCTCGAGCAGGATTTTGAGTATCTCGTAGTTGTTGCGGTGGGCGGCCATGATGACCGGCGAGATGTCCGAGTCGTAGTCGGTCTCGTTCTGCTCTTGCAAGATCCTCACCTGGAAATGAAGAACGTTACAATATTTATGGAACTGTGTTTTTGCCATTCTCCAACTAAAAAAACATTAAATTAATACTAAGTGCATCATTGATGTCTCTGATAATTCAACAAAACAGAAGTATTCTTTGCGTTTTAGTATTGGAGGAAGGAAACTGGAAGGAAAACGAATATATTTTTGCGCAAGCATATTATACAATATTTTAAATGATATTCATACGATATTTTAGATGAGATATTTGGATGATATGTTATAAGAAATGTATTAGATATGTTAAGACATGCATTTCCACAAATTCACCATATTCAGATATACAATCTCTCACCAAAAATAATTACATGAAAGTCAAGAGAAAGACGACTAAAATAGTATCTGTCTGGGTGATTTTAAAGTCCTTAGTAACTTCGTTGTAATGTGCAAAGACATAAGTTGGATGGCATGGACAAATTAACATTTCATGGCAAACGGATGAGTAGTGGCTGAGAACACACACACAAATCAAACAAAACACGAACACGCAAACACAAACAAACACACACTCACACGCACACACATACACAAACAAACACACATACATAAACCTTAGTAGGCCTATAACCACACATGGGTATCTATGCACCGCGTAGCAACGCAAAAATGCTTCTAGCCCTAATTATCTAATTCATGCAATTGGTTTCACCACCTCTTATATCCGATGACTCGCTTGGCGTGTTTCATTTGGCATTTTGAATAACGACATGCGTATTAGCATTACACCATACTATTAAGTAGTGCATTCAGAGTGGTTTGGGCGTTTGCATGGACCCCCGAGATTTGGAAGCAACTATGGGGGATGGTTATTATTATTTTGTGCACAGCCAAGCATTAACCACAGTCCACAGAACCAAACATACAATGTCTGCATGATCCGAGTCTCGGGTCAGTGTTTCAAGAGACAGGCCAGAAAAGGGTTATAATTATCCTTTAAACATATACTATTTCTGGTCTAAGATCAATTTGTACGTGTTTCGGAACGCTTTTTAATCTTAGTATGAGTATCCAATACTCGTCCATAAAACGACATACAACGATCAGGGATAAATCTGACTTTTATTATTACTTTTTTACCAGGTTAATATTGTTCTTCTATGAACAGATTATTCTTCGCAATAATCTTACAATAACAATTGGTAGGTGATTCAAGTTTTAAATATACATCAACTATATATTTTTTGAAAGAATATAATTAAGTTAATGGATCTTTACGTTCGAATTAACTCGTGCTGTGGATATGGTGGGGGATAATATTAGAATGTTAGGTTCCGTATGGACACGGGGCAATCATTATAGGAGCGACCCCGAATGTTGGGTTCCGTATGGACACGGGGCAATCATTATAGGAGCGACCCCGAATGTTGGGTTCCGTATGGACACGGGGCAATCATTATAGGAGCGACCCCGAATGTTGGGTTCCATATGGACACGGGGCAATCATTATAGGAGCGACCCCGAATGTTGGGTTCCGTATGGACACGGGGCAATCATTATAGGAGCGACCCCGAATGTTGGGTTCCATATGGACACGGGGCAATCATTATAGAAGCGACCCCGAATGTTGGGTTCCGTATGGACACGGGGCAATCATTATAGGAGCGACCCCGAATGTTGGGTTCCGTATGGACACGGGGCAATCATTATAGGAGCGACCCCGAATGTTGGGTTCCGTATGGACACGGGGCAATCATTATAGAAGCGACCCCGAATGTTGGGTTCCGTATGGACACGGGGCAATCATTATATAAGCGACCCCGACACAGTTACAGTGTGACCACCAGCGAACATTGTATGCAACCAGAAGAGATGGAATTAATGCTCATATAAAATACAGTATATTTTATTCGTGTTCTCTGTCATATACTGTATTAAACATATGATTTATATTGATGGTGATGCACGATACAAATATAACTTATTATTATTACCATCCCTATTATTATGATCATGATGATAATGATTAATGATAGGATGGTTATTGGTCATGATTCGAATTTGCGTGCATGGCATGAAGTAATTGTTAAAGTTACATGCTTTAATGATACGCGCAGTGGTGAGGTCATGGGGGTCGATCTGTCATTGATACCCATTCATCAGGGGGGATGATCTATTCATTCATCCCCCCTGATGAATAGGTATTACGTAAGTGTCGACGCCCATGGGTGAGGTACCGAAGGAGGACACACCAAGTTGTTTTATTATGGGGGAGGGGGAGAGGAGGAGGGGGATGCACTTTTGATGGAATCCTTCCCCAGTGTCGACCCCCGGAGGCTTTACCCCATAGCTACGCTATCAATTAGTACAATATACAAACTATAAGTCTGTACCGAACATGCTTGTTGTCATACATTTGGCAAAACGAATCTAATCAGGCTTGCTTCGCATTTCGAGTGAACCCAATTATTTATTATCACAAGGGGGAATAAGGTAGATGCATAATGATCGACTCCAATAGTATGACCCAAATCGAAACATAAGTCCAACATGGAAATAAAATTAGATATTGGTGAGCATGAGAAAAGGGAAGATGAATTATATAGTACACAAGGTGAAATGATGATTAACCCTATACACAAGGACGGAGTGGAGTTAAACAGGTCGCTGCTTACACAAGTCAAAATGTATAATGACAGGAATTGTTTAAATATAGTACAATATTAATGTAGAAAGTGATGATAAGGTTCACATATAGTTTGTAAATGCTGATGAACATGTTTGCAGAAAGTTATTCTTTAATGATAAACCGAAAAGGTTCAAAATGCATTAATAAGTTAATTTATGAAAAGAACAATTGTAATCAACGATAAACTTAAAATTTTGCTAATGAAATTAAATTTTTGTAAGAAAAATAGTGTGAATTATAATATCAATTATAGAAATTATGTATATTACACGCCATAATCAATTTCAAACGAAATGTTGCAATATTCCACAATGATTATCAAAGTATACAAAATAAAATTTCACAATAGATGTTACACATCATTAAGTTTCAGAACAACAATGTATATCATAGACTGTTACCCAGTAATAATAACCATACATGAAATCATGGAGATATACAATACAGAAATAATTATATGAAAATCCCACAAAATAAAACAGCTTTACTGAGTGACATAGATAATACCATCAAACTTAAAAACGCTTTCCGATCAAATAATGCACATCTTTTCTATATAATGGTACATTTATCTGTTCATTGACATAAACAGCCCATACAGGGACCATAATAATTATTCATAAAATCATGATAGATTTAGTTCATAATTATTATATAAACAGGCATTTGTTGGACACAGTTGATAGTTTGCTTGCCTATATGGTGCACGCGCTGCATGGGTATATATTGGCGAAACCCAGTTAACTTTTTGAGGGGGAAAAAACGCCCTCGAACGCAACAACGCAGTGTCTTTAAAAAAAAACAAAAAAACATTTAAGCCCGACACCACAACCCAAAAATATCCGGTAAAAGGTAGAGCATGCAGTTGCATAGCAATTAAAGACCAGTAACAAACCAATATAAATTGGATAACCCTTGAATTAATGGATGAAGATATATGAATGTTGGAAAAGTAACTTATTGGAAGAATTGCACTCGCAAGGAAAGTAGCAACACGGTACCTTCATAATGCAACAATCGAACATCACGTGCATGCATGACCACTTCTACAAGCATTACTGTATACTTCGATGATTATTGAACATTGATCACTCTTCGCTTGAATGTTGTTGCCAAATGATATTCGTTTGCTTCGAAATGTCAAATACAAATCAATGACATTTCATTTGAATGGGTACAATGGTTGAACTCTTTCTACTAAAGTTGTATTTCTTTTGCATAGAATGAAGCTTTTGTTTTATTGCTGCATTAGTAAAGAGTACAATGTTGCTCTTTCTTATTGCGCTCAGTTTTTTGGTTAACTATACCGTTCCAAAGAAACTCGTCTGAAGATAACAATACACAGATTGCAATACACAGGAAGGTAGGAAAGGGAGAGAGATTATGGTTAATCATTTGTGCGTCATCTCTATAACTTTAAGAAATGATCAGCTAATAAACAATATGACCTAATAATGCCCTTGTTGAGATTGTGAGCTTCAGTGATATAGGCCCGGTCACATTTCACCTGATAGCGTAAACGGATGCCCGACGGAGAGTAAAATTTGCATCCATTCGTCTCCGTTCGTATGCGTTTCTTGTCCGTTCCCAGTCAGGCGATAATATACGATGTTCTTTCCAGCGAAATGTTTTGTGCATGAATGGAAACGACTTTCACCACCGGATAATTTGATTTTGCAAATGTTCTATTCGTCGGTCATCCGTTTATGCAATTCGATGATATGTGACCGGGCATTCAATGCTCAATGGATATTGCACAGATGTAATGGACGAATGAGAACTGACAAGGCGTCAAATTTATAACTTGAACTTGAAAACTTGAAATTTGAAAATCCTAATTAGTTTGGCTCATTCCGTCCAACAATTGTTATATTTTCTGTAGTCCATCCATTTCTGACGAATGTTTATAACTCTCTTATTTCTTGACTAATTATGCTAAAGATTTCAAGGATTATTCTTCCAATTCAATCTCTTCTTTAGAACAACAAGTTACATGTATTTTCTCTTCCTTTAACGCATCATATCGGGTATGAATGGCAGGGTGTTATCTTGAACAAACAAATCTTCGAGCTAACTACGGTTGCTTCTATATTTAAATATAATAAAATACTAATAAAATAATAATAATACTTGCTATTTAAAGTACGCTATTCACGTAAAATGCATCGACAGCTATAAGTCAACAAAACAAATGACTATGCATTACCAACTACTACTCTACTAATCACATTTGACAAACCGACAAGATTAGAATGACAAGTGCTACAAGATTAGGATGGCGAGTGCTCATGAATAATTACAAGATTCTAAAGATATACGCAAGGTGATTCTAAACAAGCGTGCAATTACAATATACAGGCGAGTGATTGGGAGTTCAATTGGGGTGTAAGAAAACATTATATTAACAGTATACTATATGAATTAATTTGATTAGGTAAGATGCATTTATTTTAATTCGGGTACGCGCATGATTTGGGTGTGTACGCGGGCTTGACTGGAGTCTGAATCGCCTATTGAGAATTAAAATGCTTATAATTTTAATAAAATATGGCAAATTTCATCTTGTACGGGCAAACATTACGCTGATATTTCGGCAGTGATGGGAGTTAAGGCCCTTATATCTGTTTTTTTTCTCGTCTGGAGAAAACAATTCAGCTTGATTATTTATGCGGCCGAAAGACAAAAGGACCTGACAAAGACAACGTGCAAAACTCACATGTAGATCTTTCTTGGGCGGCTTGTAGTTGAGTAGGAGTTCGACCGCCTCGACGACCTCCTCGTCGATGGCATGGAGGAGCGCGTCGCCCACGTGCACATGATGTCGAAGCAGGAGTTCGATGATCTCAATGTTCTCATTCTGAATGGCAATCTGCAACCCGGTCCTTCCAAGAGGGTCCTGCGAAAAAGTAGATGAAGCATTATGAATTGCATGGATATATTTAACATAGATAGTTGGTTGATTGGTTGCTTGGGTGGTTTGTTTCTTACATATGCGTTCATCACATCCAATCAATTATGATTATTCACATCTGGGACGCAGCCTAGGTTTCGAACCCGGGGCGAATTGTACTAAGAGCAGAGTTCTAACCACTAGACCGAAACACCTCTTCTCAAATTATGAACTGAAGGGAGATTCATAACTTTGTGGTGAATGTCATACTTCAGTGGTGTAGCTCGACATTAAAAAACGCGAGGCGGGGGGGGTGGGGGGGGGGGGTTAGGGTTAGGGGTGGGGGGTGGGGGGTAGATGGATATTTATTTATTGTTTACAAACGCATTCAGTTAATGATGATTATTTCGTCTGGGAAAGCCCTGTATCGTCACTATCCGATAGACGCAGCCTGGGTTCGTTCGAAACCCGGGCGATTAGTGCGAATAGCCAGAGCTCTGACCACTAGACCAGCCCACATCTTCACGCAAGGCCGAGGTTCGAACCCGACAGATTAGTGCGAAAAAGCATAGCTCTGACCACTAGACCAGACCACCTCTTCACACTAGCCGAGGTTCAAAACAGGACAGATAAGTGCGAAGAGCAGAGCACTGACCACTAGACCAGCCCACATCTTCACGCAGCCGAGGTTCGAACCCGGACAGATTAGTGCGAAGAGCAGAGCTCTAACACTAGACCAGAACATTTATTCAAACGGAGAAAAAAAAAAAAAACACGTGGATATATATAGATATAGATCGGGAGGTAGGAGCGTTATTTTGTTTACAGTGAGGCAACAATAAATTTTATCAAAAAAGCGGGTGGGGGAACTGATGTGAAACGATGCGTAATATACTGTAGGACGGGATGTTTACATCCTCTGTATGTGTCATAGATGATAATGTATAGTTGTGCGTTTTTACTCATAATTTAATTTATTGGTTTCATTTGCTGCTACGCCATTGCCAGTTTGGTCTGATAATGGATGTCGCTGATCTGCTATTGCCTCACGGACAAGGGCAATCCCCCTGCCTCCGAGCTATTCCACGTGCCTTTATTTGCGTTGTATTAAGTTTAGGTATGAAATGAGTGGTTGTCCGCTTGTCTCCCACAAAAGCATGCAAAATTAAGTGCGTTCCATCCTTTACACATCAGATGATCATTGTTTGTGTCCATCACCAGAATCAGTAATCAGTTGATGATAAGCCTAGGGGTTCATTTACATTCAGTTCATATGCATACCTGTTGTTACTTGTGAGTAATGACATTTTGGCGTTTGCCAATCACGGAACCTTGCCTAGACATCAATCTTCCTCGCCAGGGTTACAGCGGACGTTGCTTAGGGGTATCTGCTTTACCTGGAGTTGCTAGGGGTATAAATAATCCATTTAGAAATACTCTACCACAAAATTTACTTTCTACAACAAGTAATGCGAATCGATCAACCTAGACTTATTTGACTTTCTAAAACTGACAACATGTTGAGCAAACGCACACGTATAATCACATCAAGCACACGCTAGGTGTTTCACAAAGATCCTAAGCTGGAACTTAACTCTAAGTTGGATTTAAAAATTATGGAAAGCCATTTGTAGCCTTGGAAAACAAATATTCAAAAGCAAACATGCAGGTAATTTTAGACTTTTCATACATTTTGCATCAAGACAGAAATCCCCCTGATAATAGAAATATCAATGATTTAAAATCAACATTGTAGTCTTTTAATTTTTTTTGTGTAACTAATGACTTTCCATAATGGTTTAAGTTCCAAACTTAGAGTTAAAGGGATAGTTGAGTTTGGGTAGAGAGAGGGGCGCTAGGACTACTTTTTTTGTGTGCGGGTAATGAAAAAACTGAGTGTAAAATTGAAAGAGCAATAATATTTAAATAATAAAATCATCTTTGTTTGATCAAAATTCGGTTCAAGAGACGGCTGAAAGTTCCATAAATGTAAACAATTTGAAATAAAGCTGGGGCCCCCAGGTTTATTAGAGATTTGAACCAGCGTTAAAAATTCAAAAAAATGCTTCCTCTTTTCAAAAAGTTACAAAATAGGTATTTAAATTGCTGTTGTATTTCAACAAAGCATCACATGCACAATATTTTATTCAAAATGGTTGAAACCGATGAGTGTTTAGAGAGCGCCCTCTTACGTTTTAACGGCTCTTTTTGAATGATAACATGATCTTTACTACGTTATTTGTAATTTTTTGTTCCTTTCTAAACCCCTCAAAAAAAGTTCGGAAACTCAAGTTTCATCGATCATATCTCTCGTATTTTTCAATAAGAATACTCGAAATCGGTGTCACAATAAAGCCTCATTATATACCTTTCAAACGATGCATTATGTGTAGTGATTATGCAATTGGGGCGATTGCAGTAGCCCAGAGAATAGGGGGAGGCAGGAAGTGAAATCTCGCAAAATGGCCCCAATGCATTCAATTTACGAGTGCAAGACTGTGTTGACCAGTTTTCTAAAGGTTAACATTCTATTGAATGCTGCCACCCTTTCCATTCATCAAAATTGCTGAATTTGATACCATTTTAATGGAAATTATCTCTTCCTTACGAT